>CM074727.1:160121492-160206492 GCA_037306005.1 Rhinophrynus dorsalis
TGTTTGACACCCAAATCCCTCTGCTCCTCTATTTAGGAGATCACATTGTGTGGTGTATATACCAGTGTATCAGATTGCTCCATATCAATAAAACCCACAGTAATGTGGGTATAAACTTCTATACATATATCTGTTAAATTAGTCTGTGTAAAAAAATACTTTCATCTTCTTCTAAATCATTCACTTACACAAAGAACAACTTAACCATTTCAATGCCAGAGGGGTGTGCAATGAATTGCTTACCCCTGGCACTCAAAGGATTAAAAATTCTCTAAAATACACCACCAGCCACTCCCCCAGTAACACCAGCTAAACACAAGTGTCCCTCTTTGGCCATTTGAAATGTTGGGAGGTATGTTACTTACACTGCTCACACTGTATGTATGTATGTTCTGATTTGCATCTGTGTGTCACTGTTTGTGTATGTCAGTGCATGTGTGTGTGTGTATGTGTGGTGCATGCGTCTCTGTCTATCACTGCCCCCCCTCTATATGTGTGTGTTTGCACGTGTCTGTGTATCATTGTGTGTACCTTTCTGACACGTACACCCTACGCCATATTTCACTATCATAACATTTATTAAAAAAACCAACAAACAAAAGAATTCCCTGCATAACATGATGGGCAACGCTGTCCCACATTGCTAGTTATACACGAAAAACCTAATTTGTTTGAAATAAATTAAGACATAGGTATAGGTTACACTCTACACAGGTTTCTAATGTGTATGGATTAGCACTTTTTTTTTTTTTATCTTGTTAATTTGGTCTCCCTTTAGTTGCTATGTGGAACCAAAGCTTTGCCTTTGCCCCTAGTCCCACCATGCTGATATCCCTCATTCATGGGCTCCAACAATTCAGAAGCCGCAGGTGCCATGGAATCTCAGCCTCTCACTGAGTCCACCCCAGAACTGGCACAGTGCATGCACTAGAGCTAGCCACAGTGCCTGCCATAATGCTGGAGACAGCCTCCCCAAACTGTTTGTCTCCAATTATGTTTTCAAAATCAATGAAGATGGCATCAGATGCCCACTGTGCAATCTGTGTGCCACCCCAGATGTCATGGCAGGCTTCACCACAGGACTAACTCATACTTGGGTAGTCTTACTAGGAGGCCCAATCCAACTGCCACTCACCGCAGCTGAGTGGACACTAGCAACCTTGTTTGCAAAACTAGAGCCCTGGCCACTCATCTAGACAGAAAATGCACCAATGCCCCCAGCTGGGTCCCATCCCCACCAAGAACCTCACAGACGGTCCTGTGTACTGTCCAGTGCTGATCTGTTTGCCACTGCTGGTGAGTTCTTCAAAGCTACTTGCTCATACTCTTTATTTGTTGGCAGGGAGTCAGCTCCCTCCCAAAAATTCATGAGTATGAGCAAGTAGCTCTAAAGAACTCACCAGCAGTGGCAAACAGATCAGCACTAGGTGCTCCTGACCAGCTGACAATGATGAAGGGAACCAGGGAGCAATCATCAGGAGAAAAGGAGACACAGAAACTACTCAACCACCCCCACCACGGTCATCAGCTCCAGAACACCTCCTGCAAATAGTTGCACGAAAAACAGGAATGTGAATTGCAATCTGTATTTGGTCCAGCAACAAAAATATACTCAGCCCTACGCAGAGACATACCCACACAATAAGTTGCAGTACCAGCAGAGGAGACCTCATGCAACTATCAGCCACACTATATCAATCATGGTCGCCAGAGGGTGCTCTGCCATAGCTGACGGAGGAACTCACCAGCTGCCTTACTCTATGGACTGGAGAGCCATCCTGGACCGTCCCACCATTCAGAGCCACAGGTGCACCAGCCTCCTTCCCAGAGTCAGGACTAGGTGCCACTTGGCCTAGCTGTGCCCTGCACTCTCTATCTGTAATGCTGATGTCCAGCGTGTACTTCAGCATCCTGGTCATCCACTGTAAGTCTCCATCTGTAATCTTCTATCCTCTTCATCTGTGATATTCTTTCTTCTATCTCCTTTCTTATCTATATTCCTTCTTCTTAGTCTTCCAAAAATATTGTGCCTCACTGTAAAAAGAAACAGAATTTAAAATTATATATGACCCATAAATTACTGTGCTTAATAAATGTACGCTGCTCAATAAATGTATGCTGTACACTGCTGCCAGCCAATCAGCTCCTAGCGAGAGGGATGATGAAACCAGTTAGAAGCTGATTGGCTGGGAGGTGCATAACCTCACACCCCAGCCAATGAAATAGTGGTAATCATTTTGAACAAAGACTGGCCATATAAAAGCGAGTCTCTGCTCAAATTTCCATTGGGGCAATGACCCGAGAGGTACTGTATATGAGGGGTGTCACAAATGCCCCTACTCCAAGCATGCACGTGACTTGGTGGGCGGTGAAAGGGTTAAACAAATTCAATTTTGTCTGCCCTAGACCGGAAATAATGATAAAAAATCCCCTTTAACACCACCCACACTTAATTATAATGATATAACTAATGTCATAATGGTGCCACCACCAGACAATCTATAAATGCATAAGAAAGACAACGGGGTTGTCTGGGTCCCCCCACGCAATTTAGACTAAAACCCCCACAAAATGTATTCTAACCCAATATCTATTTGATTTCAAATTACCAATAAATTAGTCTATTCAGGTAACGTGATTCTTTACCAGACAAAGGACAAACTTAACCCTTTGAGTGCCAGAGTGGTACGAAATGCATTGCAAAACAATTCATTCCGTACCACTTGAGCACTCAAAGAGTTAATAAAGGAATATTTATTATGAATAAACAATAATCACAGTGCATAAAGAAGCAAATGACAAATTATTTACACCAAACAGATAAAAATAAAAAGGAAAACATAACAGAAATCCTACCTTACTCACTTGGATGGTAAAGTAATAGTATATTTTATCGGAAGGGGCTCCGGCAAGGAAAGATGGCCACTTACTCAAAATTAGATCTTGTCCCCTAGTAAGCACACCAGACATTTTTTTATCCAGACATTTATACAGTTTCAGTTCATCTCAGGTTTCCAAGCCGACCCAGAGGTAATTATGGGAAGAGACAGAGGTGAGTACAATAAGTCACCTCCCTCGTGTGTTGGGGAAGACAAAATTAAAATATCAAATTCGGGCGGTAATTTTTTTCCTGTAACAGACACCAAGATAATTCTTGTATCTATTAATGTGTTGCAACTTATGGAGTCCGTACATAGGTCACACTTGCTACTTATCACTCAGCCTTATAGACTTCATAATTTCCCGCCCACCACTGTATTGGCGCTAGTCATGTTGGTACTCTTATTGCAGGATGTGCTTTCCCCGTTCCTAATATGTACACCAGGAGGCTGGATTATGAATCTGTGAGATATTATTAAGGTATATTTAGATATGACCCAGGAAGACAGTGTCTCTTGACTGCTAAAGTCAATTAGCAAATCCAACAAATTAGTTATCTGTGTAGCGATGCTGCCAAATGGTACCTAGTCAGTTAGTTTATATTAAAGCCAGACTGAGAGGCACTTCCCCAGTAACATTTCACACCTTGCATAGGGGTCTCAGCTTCAAAATGAATGTAAAACCTTCCAATACAATCAAATTAACCCCTCTCATGCTGAAGTTGGCTATACCACCTCTACCCAGATGTGGATGAATGTATACACTACACATTGTAGTGACGGGGGGGGGCGGTTCATTTGCCTTTCTGCATTTGCCACCAGCGTACATTTATTGGGCACAGTCATTTATGGGACATATATCATTTTTAAATTGTATTTCTTTTTACAGTGAGGTACAATATTTTTGGAAGACGGAAGATAGATAGGAAGAAAGAAGATAAGAAAGAAGATCACAGATGAAGAGGATAGAAGATTAAAGATGAAGACTTACAGTGGATGACAGGTGAGTTGCAGCTATGGTATATGGGTGATAGGATAGTGTTAGAGCTCATATTGTTTCACTGTCTTGTTAATGTTTGGGGTACTGTAGGGCTAATGTTTGGGAGGGTGACAATGTTTGAGCTCATGCTTGGTGTTTGACGGTCTGTTTTCCTTTGATGTTCCCATTTTTCACACTAATTAGCATGAGTTTTGGGAATAAAACACACAACCACGAACATTGGGCTACAAGTTGGGCTCTGTGTCGCAACATTTGTTGTGGTTCCTGTTGGTAGGGCTATTGGATTCCGACTGTAAAACTGGTTAGTATCCATTTTTGCGCTACAGACAGTTTTACCAGGGTCTACAAAATCGAGCCCCAGAACAGGTGTTCTATGCCAAGAGTGCAATCTCTTTCAGCTCACAAGTGTCATTCAAAGAAAATAACTCATCTGAAGCATATCACACTGGTCCTTCCAAAGTGATAGTCCAGCTACAAAATGCCAGAAAATCCCTCTCTCAACAAAAGATGCAACCGACCCCAGTCATCTGTTTCAAACTTATCATACTCTGACAGGGGAAACACAACTTTTCCCTCTATGTATCTGTGAGAAAGGGGTCCTCATCTGGATTTCTCCATTACTCTTAGGGTGACCAGTTCCAAGAGCAATTTACATGTGCAAGTGTATTGTTCAGAGATGCTCAACTAGTTTTTTAAACCTGCAGCTCCTCCCAATAAGGACAAAAGGTACATCTGGTGGTATATATATTTGTGGCTTGATAAAGCGGTCTTGTGCCGCGAAAGGCGTAGCCTTTTTTTTTATTGATTTTATTTTCAACATCGATGTTGTTTATTTTATCTGGAGTATATTTGGAATAAAGTTTTTGGATACCAGATGGTGTGAATGTCCTTTTGCGTGCGTAGTGAGTGGAGCAGTGGATCATGAGACACCGAATGGGGATGTTGAGATCTCCCCAGCTGTTTGTAAGTCAGCTCAGGTTATCCCCTGTTGCTGACCACAGATAAATGTCAGTATAATTTGCAGTTATCTATTGCAAGAATGATATCCAGATTATATTACACTATTGGGTGCTGCCCTTGTTTCTTCTGTTTTGAACATTCTTGTGCTGCTTGGAGAGAGTGCTGCTCTGTCAGTCCCTTCCGGAGCTGAATGGCTCCTAGCAACGCCTCCTACAGCCGTCTGGGACTGACAGCGCAGGAGTGCGGATATCTGCGTTCCATCCTGCCTGTCAGCTGAGGATGACTACATATTTCTCCATAAAGAGGTAATAATTCTGGCGACTAGCGCTACTAAGCAGCTAGTCGCCAGATAGGGAAATATTAGAAACAAAGTTTCTTAGCGGTGTTAGTTCCGCTTTCAGATTATTTCTTCTCTGTGTATGGCACTTGTGAGTAGCAATAGATTACACCCTGGGAGTAAGACACCAGTACTAATGAACTGTTTACATACCCATGCAGGTTCGCATAAGCCTAGATGAACATCTCTAACCAATACTTTTTCACAGATATTGTGATGGGACAACAATCCAGGATTCCAGCCAGGAGGAAAATGAATTGGGAGAATGTATACATTTACTTTAGACCTCCTGATTGGGACCACCCCAGCCAAACGTACATCCTACTATATCCAACCCCCCATTTCAAAGACGAGGGCCACCCCAGGCCCAGGTCATGGCATCCTCCACTTATAATTCCAGGAGCTTCTTGATGAAAGTAATAAAAAAATAAAATGGGATCCTGAGACCGAATACTATGTTTTTTTATTGAAGGAAGAAGACTTTTGTTTTTATATGAATAAATTAAACTAGCAAAAAATGGGGTGCATTTTTCCCATAATTTTAAAACTCATTTTAAAATTAAATAAATTAAAATGGGATACACATACCCTTTATTAATTAATTAAAAATCAAAGAAATAAATCAATATGTGACTTAGTGATTTAATCATTTGCCATTGATTAATATGGGGTCCAGAGCAACGTATTGTCATAAACAGTACCTAAATGAATGGTCCAGGACCTCTTACAGTACTTGTCCTAAGGAAGAGGACTGGTGAAAGAAAATTAGGATTGGGTCTAAATCGCACATTTTAAGTAACCTTTCCACTCCTACTAGAAGTGTCATGTGTCTACACAAATACATACTCATCTGTGTCTGTCCAGTGGTATCCTCAATGACATGGCCCTCACATCTCTGTTAAATAATAATAATAATAATTATATTAATAATAAAAAGAGTTGTAAAAATGCTACATATACCACTGATAACAAAAAAAAAGCCAATGCCGCTCTCCAGGACACTGAACAAGAAATAAAAAGGGATTGGCTTATATAGAAGACAATCAGTTTAAAATATTTCCCATGCTCTCCTCCAGTCAATCAGAGGATTCAGTCAAATATGTAATCACTTAATTTAGCCAATCAGCATCTAGAAGATGAGGTTGTTAATTGCGCATGCATAATCCCATCCTCTCTCCTATAACTGGCTGGAAGAGGTCACTCTAGGGCATGTAGAATGTCCTATATAACCACACCTTCCAGCCAATCAGAGTCAGCAAAAAAGTGGTTAACCCCCTACTTTGCTGGTACAGTGAGATTGCTATGATCTGGCACCTAAGGAGTTAAAAGCATGTAAAACTAAAGAGTGGTACGAATGCACACTGAGAAAGCACAAAATTAAGTGGTTTGTTGAAGGCATGGTAGTCTTTCACATGCTGATCAAGTCATGTTTTTCACTCACATATGTCACTGCAAACAGACACTCTAAATTGGAACGGTTTACGTGCGATCTAAACATAAATACTTAATTGGAATGGTTTACAAAGTGTGCTTGCAAACCAGACACACTTTGTAGACCATTCTAAGGAAGTATTATTGTTGAGATTGCGTGATTTAGGCTCTGTTGAAGAGCCTCCATCCGCTCAAATGACCGTATTCTGCAGCTGTCCGCTACAGAGCTAACTTCTCTCACGAGGTAACTTTAGCGAGGTATATCTCTCACACCATAAAGGTTTGAGAGATAAGACTTACATCAATGTTCATATTTTTTTAATGACTACAATATTAAAGCGGAACTTTCAGATAATAGCAAGTTACCAGGAATTCATTAAATGCATGGCTACTAGCTTGAAATTAGATGTCTTACCGTAAAAAAATATGTGTGTCTAAAGGAATCTGTCCCTTTTGGAGACCGGAAATGAGGCTAGACCACAGACATCTTGTCATTGCGCCTGCGCCGTCAGCCCTGGTCTCCATAGAGTAGACTGCTTTGCACCATATGGTCACCGGAAGGGACTGACGGCACAGGCGCACAGACCGCACTAACCTGCCCGTCAGTCCCGAAACGGGATGGATTCCTTTAGACACATGTATTTTTTTTCGGTAAGACATCTATTTTCATGCTAGTCGACATGCATTTAATGAATGCATGGCGACTGGCTGTTATCTGAAAGTTCCGCTTTAAATAAACATAAAATTAACTATTACTATCCCTTTAAATCAATGGGAATTTGTATTTGTTTCCTATGTAACCGCTGGCTTACATCTGAATTGCTGTAATTTGCCTTAGTAAATCAGTTTCCAGGACTATTAAAATTCTTTCAACTTTTACACTAGACTTTGTAAAGAGTTCTCTGAACAGGCAGTTCAGGTAGTTAAAAGACATCATAAATAGAGAATAACATTGGAAGTAAAGGGTAATAACCAAAATGTTGAGTCAGGAAGCAGAAAAAGGGAGTGCGGACAACTCGTAAATTTCACAAATAAAAGTTCCTAAATGTTCTTACATTTCACAAATTCATTAAAAGCCTCCCTGTTATTCACTTCTTCGTCTTTTACGCCATAGAGGTTACCAGACAGAAATAAATCCTAATTAATTCCATCACTTGTGTGATAGAGCTATCATTATAAATTATTAACACTGTTAATAGAGGGAGGATAGTAAAATATGCACAGTGTTATATTCGGCCAAACAATAGGAGGAGGATTTTGACACTCCCCCAGATTTAACTAATGGACAATGCTTTAAGGGGATAGTAAACTGAAATGTAAAAATATATATATTGTAGTGTTTATCCCCCTGAGTAAAACAAGGGTACTCCCACTGCTGAAAGGTGTTTTATTCAAAAGTTATTACAGCTCAAACTTTTTTTTTTTTTTAGGTGCAATATCACAGTGCCCTGAAATTATACAGTGGCACTGTTGCTACACCTTCCTATGGACAGCTCTGGTCAGCTGACCATAAATCTCCATAGGATGGTGTAGTAACAGCATCATTGTAATACTGCACCTAAAAATTCAAGTTTCAGCTGTAATAACTTTTGAATGAAACACTTTTCAGCAGTGGGAGTACACTTGTTTTACTCAGGGGAACAAACCTTATAACATGCATAACAAACCTTACAACATGCATTTTTTTAATTTTTTTATTATTACTATCCATTTAACTTTCAGGATACTGGTAGAGTAAAACAATACCTTTATTGGCTAACTGAGTGGTTTTAGGATGCTGACTTTCAACAAAGGTATCATTTTACACACTTGTTCTCCTGCTTTATCTGTGACTAACATGGTACCATCCTTTACCTATACTGAAATATTCTGACACAGTAAGATAGTTGATACGGTTGAAAAAGACACGCACCCAAAAAGTGTTGCCCTTGCCAAATAACCTTTGTTGATCCAGAAAAAAGCAAAAGGCAGAGAAGGCATTTTCAACAATACCCCAAGTAGGCAGAAAATCCTTCCTGACTTCAAAAGATAGTTGGATATCTCCCTGGATCAACTTGTTATCTGCACTGAAACCAAATGTCCTTATTTTTATAGTGCTCTGAGTTAATACCTATTTTTTAAGTAACTATTCTATCTGCAAACACAGCCTCCCAAAGCAAATATTTCAATATTCTTACTGCCCTTACTGAAAAAAACCCATATCTTTGTTTTAAAGCAGTTCTCATGGATGAATGTCCTGTAGATAGCTCTTAGTAAAAGAGAAAGGGCAGGTAAAGTGGCCAGGGAGGCTGGGGTTTTGGGGGTAGCTGGAACTCGAGCATGAACCCTGAGTCCGGTGGGGTTAGGGGAACAAAGGGTAGATAAGGAAGGGGGTGACACAGAGACAGACAATAAGGGGGAAGGAAAATCAGTAAGGAGAGAAGGGGGGGAAAGAGAAAGAAGAAACAGGGAAGAAGGCAGGCAGGATCCCCATCATCAATCCCCCAGCTGCAGCCATAGAGTAGTTTGAGGTCAAGCCAGTGATTCCACATGAGGAAGAGCTGGTGGACAGGTGACAGGGGTCAGGAGGTACTGTGTAGCTACACATCTATTGTAGGGGAAGGCGTGTGTGAGAGTCCTTTGTTGTGGGAGGGGTCAGGTTACGAGGAAAGGTTCCCATAAAGAGAAAAAGTTCTTCCCATCCAATTCCTTAATGAAAGCTGGTAAATTGGAGGAGCTTGCTTTGAAGTAAAGCAAGTGTTGGACTTTGGGGGCTCAACCTTATGGATAAGATAACCTATAATCAGCTGAGTTTTATCTGATTTTTGAAAGTAATTGAGCCAGGACCTCTTCTCTTAGACATCCATACTCTATCATGTGTAGCCCTTTTACCCTTGGTACATGGCAGTGCCCTACTGGCTTTTGCAGCAACTAAGTGACACTGCTAAGATGATGCACTGAAATGCAACATGAGCAATTCTGGGGAAAACAACCTACACTGCAGAGAAGAAATAAAAATCTCTGTTGATTTAACCCTTCGAGTGTCCCTCAATGCTTTGCACACCCCTCCGGCACTCAAAGGGTTAAATGGTGGGGTTTTTTTTTTACCCTTTGAATTCTAGAATGAGAATCTTGGCCAGTTTCACTTCCCACCTCCATGGTGCACTTGATTCATTCTAGAATCGTTCCGATCCTTTTTAGTGTAACAGCGTCAGTGATTTAATGCCTTTGTGTTCCGTGAAAAGCAAAAGCCTATTTAAAATGCAGGCGCAGCTGCTGATGCACAGAGTCTGCTCTTACGATCCATTTAAAATTGTATTTCTGTCAAAGGAGATGCTTCAAAAACAGAGAAAAGAATAAAGATACATGGAAACAAAAAAAAAAAAAAAGAAAACGGAGAAAGACATTAACTTTGAAGTACACTGGGACATTTCCAAATCATGAAATGTTCAAATCTCAAATAGCCATAAAACATTTTTTAATGGAGTCTAAGTGCATTCACACAAGGTTTGGAAGAGTTTTTGAAGTCCAGCATTAACCCCATCAGATGCCAGAGAGATCTCCAGTGCATTGCTTTTGATGGGATAGTCACCCCTTGTCCCATCATCCCCAAACAACTGTAAACAGGGGGTCTAACTAGAGCAGATGCAGAATGTGCAGTTGTGACAGACCCATACATCTAATGGGAACATCAGTTCTTTTTGTGACCTCTTCAATCAGACCAGTTTCCTATCTTTCCAAGCCTCCGCTGACATCATCAAATACGACTGCTGCCAGCCATTACGATAAGCATAGCAATTAAAGGGTTAACTTCCAGCTTTTGGGTCATATTTATGATACAGCAGCTTCATGGCTGAAGACAAGTGACTTTCTCTCTGTGTGTCTCTCTCTCTCTCCCTGTTGTATGAAGACCTTCTAAAGCACTGTGGAGGGGAACTGTACTTTCAGGGGAGTTTTTTTTGGGACGGGGGAGAGCAGCCATTATATGACCCCCCATGCCAGCCTGCTGAGTTCCTATGTTTATATGAAGGGGCAAGTGTTGTTGGGGCCTCCTTTGCCCCCTTCCACTTGCACTTTGGTTAGTGTTGGTGCATGATTCAGCCTTTTACTGGGGGCTTTAAAGGGATAGTAATGTTTCATAATAAAAGCAGCTCTACTTAATCATCATAGTATTTGGACTTTGAAGAGTGTTATTTCAATTCTGCCAGAGTTGTAGTTCAAGAGTAATTCAGTGACAAAGTATCCCCCCATGCCCCTTTTACTGATGTAACACTGCTCAGCCAGAGCAGAAGGGAGGTGCCCAGGTAGACTGCAGAGAGGGACAATCTTCAATTAAGATAAGGGAAAAACCTGAAAAACTTGTCAAGGGGGGCAGGGCTTTCATTGTTCTCATAGGAAGAAGATTGTCCCCTTCTGTTATCTGTCTGGTCTGTGGACTGGATTCCACATCTGAGAAGAGATGGCTTACACTAGGTAAAAGGGGCGGGAGCGGGAAACTTTACTTGTGAATATCTCTCAAACCATAAAGGTTTGAGAGATAAGACATATCGTTGTTCATATTTTTTTAATGACTACAATATTAAATACACATAAAATTAACTGTATGTGGGGGAGGGGTGCCCAACCATCTCATATTTTACCCCAGAGCTCAGTAGGTTCTATCTGCACCCTGCTAGAGAAATCACCATCAATATCTTGGAGATCTCTCTACCATATCTAAGGTATGTGTAGTCAACCTTTTGACCTCCAGCTGTTGAGAGCTAAAACTCCATTGATCTAAGGTGTCAAAGCTAGTCTTAACCTGATATTAGTCTTTTGAAATGTGTCATTTTGGTTTATTTGATCTGTTGAGTTGAAGATTGCTTTTGATCCAGGTTTTTTTCTTGATAGTATTACTTGAGTCATTGATACTGTAGTTGGACTTTGCAGACCTTTGTTACACAAAGTGCCAGAACTATTCCATTTGGATGCTGACCCATGGAAACTCAGTTTCACCCCTCAGAGTCACCAGTGTCCTGCACTCTCCCTTCCAGCAGAACATAGGGAAGAAGTGCCCTTTAAAGAAGCCAGCCCACTTAGGTATCAGCATTACTTCATTGGCTGGCTCTTATGTGGGACAGCCTGTGATTGGATAATTTCAAAGAACAAGACAAACATTCAGTCACACTTGAGAATATCCACCCAGCAGTTGCATGAACAGCCACATTGGCCTTCATTACTACAACTTCCATTGTTAGTCATTGAGAAGCTGGCACAAGTTGGGTATGGGTTGCCAATTACAATCGAAATAGCACCATGCCATAGGGTGCAATGCACCTTATTTTTGGGTGCCTGTGCACTATGACTCTATCTGTGTGAACAAGCCCTTATTTTCTGCCTATTTCATATTGTGCTTTCTTGCCCTCGCTTTCCTAATGTTTGCTCAGACATGACTAATGTACATATTATCTAGAAAATGAATACAATTCCACACTAACATAGATGCTGATATTAACTGGTGCTGAGCCTGCCTAATCCCAATTTACTAAGCTATTTACACCACGTTTGCTAAAGGGAAGGTAGCAGTTACGTTTACATTCCTTTACTTCGCTCTTCGGTTAAAAATATGTACTAACAAGGCGTAGAAAAAAATCTTCGTTCAGGCCTTGCATTAAAGTCATAACCCTTTGAGTGCCAGAATGCAAACGGTTCATGATAGTAGAGGGTGTACATCATTATTTAATGCCTTAAGGACTGGCCGTGCGTGCTCGTGGCTGGCACTTAAGGACCACAGATCTTTTTTTTTTTTTCAGTGCATCCGATTCACAGCTGCCCGAGTGGCGAGTCCTGAATTCCACGACGTGCCAGGACCATCATGGGGCCTTATGGCAAATTTACCCATGATGGTTCTGGCATGTCATGGGTCTTTAAGGGGTTAATAAAGCATTCATATGCTCTAGAACTCACACTGAAGTGAAGGCACAGGAGAAATGAGCTAACACCCCAGTGTGAAAAATTCACTGTCAGATTTGTACATTGCCACAGCAATAGGTACCTTAATCCTTTAACCCTTTGAGTGCCAGAGGGGTACGGAACACATTGCTTTGCAATGAGTTGCGTACCCCTCTGGCACTCAAAGGGTTAAGGGCCAGGGGTGTGTGCCACGCAATGCATTGCACACTGCTCTGGTCATTAAAGGGCTAACCAGTTTGGTATTTTAGCTATAACACATATATATATATATATCTATATATCACCACAAGCATACAAAGCAATCATAAGGTCATATATTCTGTTTAGTTTCAAGAGGTAGCGGATGTTTGTGGTGTATTTATGCATGATTGCAATTATTTACGGCCTTTTCTCTTTGTAATCTGTGGATTCCATGGAGGATTTGTTTTGGTGCACTAATAAACTTTTGATACATTGCTATTACTTTCCTCAGGCATTGATATTCTGCAATGCGCCCACAACAGATTTCTGCATATGCAGCTGTCGGCTTCTAATGGCTGTTGTTGGTCTTCTTTCTTAAGCAAATTTGTTTATATGAAACTGGAAGTAATACATGTTAAAGTGAATGTATCAGATGAAAATGGAAATGTAATCTGGAAAATATGAGCAACTCTTCTATTTCCATTGCACTATCAGGGAATGTTTTCTTTTATGTTTGTGTTTCTGAAAGATACTTAAAAGATCAGCAAAAAAAACCCAAAACATAACATCTCAGGTATAACATGCACCTGCATGTAACACGCAGGTATAAATTACACCCAGGATTTTAGGGGAAAACAGAAAGTGCCTGTGTATAATACACACACTTGTTTTCCGCCTCTACCCAGTAAAAAATAAATTAGGGTTTTCTTTGTCTGCTTCTCTTCCTCCACCCACGCGCTCTTCTTCCCTTTCCGCTACTCACCCCCTCTGGAGGCATCTGTGATATCTGTGCATTGGATGGAATGCTTGGATTTGCCACTTGCTTCCCTCTTTGCCCTGTGAGGACCCATTAAGGCAGTGTTTCTCAACTCCGGTCCTCTGGACCCAATAACAGTCCAGGATTTGATGATTTCCTTGTTAGAGCACAGGTGAGTTAATCAGTGTGGATGAGCCTCTGATCACATGATTTCCTTGTTAGAGCACAGGTGAGTTAATCAGTGTGGATGAGCCTCTGATCACATGATTTCCTTGTTAGAGCACAGGTGAGTTAATCAGTGTGGATGAGCCTCTGATCACATGATTTCCTTGTTAGAGCACAGGTGAGTTAATCAGTGTGAATGAGCCTCTGATCACATGATTTCCTTGTTAGAGCACAGGTGAGTTAATCAGTGTGAATGAGCCTCTCATCACCAGACCTGTGCTCTAGCAGAGAAATCCCTAAGTCCTGGACTGTTAGTGGGTCCCGAGGACTGGGGTTGAGAACCACTGCATTAATGCAATCTAATGGTAATGACTAGTGTTGAGCGAGCACCCCGATGCTCGGGTGCTCGGGTGCTCTGACCGAGCACCCCCTGAGGCTCGAGTGCTCGGCCGAGCACCCGAGCCCCATTGAATTGAATGGGGCGACACGAGCATTACACCAGGCACCCCCTGCTCTGATGAGGGGAGGGTGCCTGGTCAATGCCCCCCTTCATCTCCGCAATGTCCCCCTTCATCTCCGCAATGTCCCCCTTCATCTCCTCTATGCCCCTCTTCCACAATGTCCCCCTTCATCTCCGCTATGCCCCTCTTCCACAATGTCCCCCTTCATCTCCTCTATGGCATAGAGTCAGTTTTTGCACTAAAACTTTACTTCAAGGTCCCTGCACTGCTTCACCTTTTCCCCTCTCGTCTGTTCATTTGCTAGACATTACTCAACTACTGTGTTTGTTTTTACTCTCTAAATTACACAACTGATAGAGTGTGATGGTCTTGCCTTGGCCGTCAACAAAATTCTCAATGTTGTCTGCATTATATCAAGTCTGCCATAGTCACAGAGCTCCCAGTCAGTTAATATATTTATTTGTTAAATTATTTATGTTTTTTATTTTTATTTATTTTATTATTTTAAGTTGTCCACCACATCTTATCACAGTTAGTCCCTAAAAAGATAGATATAATTAAAAAAACAAATCAACAACTTCTTTCCCCAGAGACAATAAGAGTAAAATCAACAAGCAATTTGGACCCCATCTACCTGTGTCTTGCCACTCAATCATACCACATTTTGGGGCATTTTGGAACAACCTCCTTCCTCCCTTCTTCTCCCCATTGTGCCCCCAAACTCCCCTAATACAGAGAACAAATGTCCTATCTAAATGACTCCCTAAAACTAAACTTCAATTCCTCTTTATTTGCCTATCTCCTCTAGCTAAAACACATGCTGCTCTCTCCTCTCACAAACACAAAATGGCTGCTGTGAGAGCCTCAGAGGCATAACTAGAAGCCACCGGGCCCTGATGCAAAAATTACCATGCCCCCCGACCACATTGCACCCCCCATTGGCCACCTCCACATTTCCCCCAGTATCCACACTGACTCCACATTGTCCCCAATCTCTACATAGCCCCCAAATTGCCTCCCCATTGCCCCCAATATCCACATTGCCCCCACATTGCTCCTCAGTCTCCACATTGCCCCCAAATTGCCTCCACATTGCCCCCAAATTGCCTCTACATTGCCCCCAAAGTAACATAGTAAATTAGGTTGAAAAAAGACACAAGTCCATCAAGTTCAACCTTCGCTTCATACCTCAGTAACTAAGAATTTTATAGCTTTCCTGCTACCAATTTAATTAGTCTTTATCAGACCTTCCTGATCTGCCTACTGATAAACAGTATAACTCTGTATGTTCCCTTTTGAAAGAAATGTATCTAATCTTCTCTTAAATGTGTCCATTGTATCTGCCATAACTACCTCCCTGGGCAATGAATTCCACAATTTGACAGACCTTACCGTAAAAAAACCCTTCCTCTGCTGAAGTTTAAACCTCCTTTCCTCTAATCTCAAGAGGTGTCCCCTGGTCACCTGAGCAGGCCTTGGAATAAATAGCTCACCGCAGAGATCCTTGTATTGACCTCTCATATACTTGTACAATGTGATAAGGTCTCCTCTTAGTCGTCTTTTCTCTAGAGTAAATAAACCAAGTTTGTTTAGTCGTTCCTCATATGTCAAGTCCTCCATTCCCTTAATTAATTTTGTTGCTCTCCGCTGTACCCTCTCTAGTTCTAGTATATCCTTTTTCAGAACCGGTGCCCAAAATTGCACTGCATACTCAAGGTGAGGTCTTACCAATGATTTGTATAATGGCAAAATAATGTTATCCACTCATGCTTCAATACCTCTTTTTATGCAAGACAGGACTTTGTTTGCCTTTGCTACTGCTGTTTGACACTGGTCACTGTTTCCAAGTTTGTAGTTGACAAGGATACCCAGGTCTTTTTCTAGCAACGAGTCACCTAAAATTATTCCATTAAGTTTATAAGTAGCCTTGGGATTGTTTCCTCCCAAATGCATGACTTTACACTTCCCCACATTAAACTTCATATTCCACATGTTTGCCCAATCTGACATTGTATGTAAGTCCCTCTGTAGAGAGAAAATATCCTGTTCTGAATTAATGACTTTGCATAATTTAGTATCATCTGCAAATATTGATATTTTGCTTTCTATATCTATTTCCAGGTCATTTATAAACATGTTAAAAAGCAGCGGACCCAATACTGAACCCTGAGGTACTCCACTCTCCACTTTAACTATACTGGAGAATTTTCCATTTACAACCACACACTGTTCCCTATCCTTCAACCAGTTTTGTATCCAATTGCAAAGGTTATCTCCTAGCCCCAATTTCCTTATTTTATACACCAGCCTTCTGTGTGGTACTGTATCAAATGCCTTTGCAAAGTCTAGATATACTACATCTACTGCCTTGCCATTGTCAAGGTTGCTGCTTACCTCCTCATAGAAGCTGAAAAGATTAGTTTGGCATGACCTATTCTTCATAAAACCATGTTGATTCGTGCTAATGATCTTATTTTTTGTGTTGTAATCCTGAATATAGTCCCTTATTATGCCTTCTAATAGTTTTCCCACTACAGAGGTCAAACTCACTGGTCTATAATTCCCAGGTTCTGTTTTAGTTCCCTTCTTAAATAGAGGCACTATGTTAGCTCTTCGCCAATCCTGTGGCACTGAGCCTGTGGTAATAGAATCTTTAAAGAGTAAATATAGGGGTTTTGCTAACACTGCACTGAGTTCCTGAAGAACCCTTGGATGTATACCATCAGGACCCGGTGCTTTGTCGGTCTTAATTTTGTTCAGTCTTCCCATGACATCTCCTTGAGTTAACCCAATATCTATTAATTGTATTGTTTTATTTGATACTTGCGGAGGCTCTTCTACCATTCCTTGCTCCCTTGTATATACTGATGCAAAGAAAGTGTTTAAAACATCAGCCTTTTCCTTATCCTCACTAACCAACTCACCCATCTCATTTTTGAATGGTCCAATGCACTCCCTCTTAAGTTTTTTGCTATTTATATATTTAAAAAACTTTTTTGGATTAGTCTTGCTTTCCCTTGCAATTCGAGTTTCATTATCTATTTTTGCTACCCTAATTGCCTTTTTGCAATCTTTGTTGCTCTCCCTGTATTTTAAGAAAGATTGTTCAGTTCCTTCTGACTTAAATAATTTGAATGCTTTTTTATTCCTTGCCATTTCCTTCTTTACATGTGCAGTTAACCACATTGACTGTGACTTACTTCTTTTGCACTTGTTCCCCATTGGTATATACAGTTGGGTACATTTCTGCAACCTAAATTTGAATTCTGACCATTTTCCCTCAGTATTTTTGCCTTTAAATAACATATCCCAGTCTATGTGTTGCATTGAGGCCCTTAACAATTTGAAGTTTGCTTTTTTAAAATTAAGAGTTTTGGTTGAACCTATACATTTTTGCTTTGCCAGACAGATCTCAAATGTAACCATGTTGTGATCACTGTTTCCCAAATGTTCTCTTACCTTAATATTGGATACCATTTCTGTGTTATTAGTGATCACTAGGTCCAATACATTGTTATTTCTTGTCGGCGCTCCCACCATTTGTGACATGTAGCTTTCATGAAGCGTGTTCAAAAACCTGCTACCCTTAGCACTCTGACAGGTCTCATTTTTCCAGTTGATATCTGGATAATTAAAATCTCCCATAATTATAGTATGCCCAAACTGGGCAGCTTTCCTCATTTGCAATAGCAGTTGGGCCTCATCATTGTCATCGATATTTGGTGGTTTGTAGCATATGCCCACCAACAACTTTTTTTTACCATTCACACCACATTTAGTCTCGATTTCTACCCACATGGACTCCACAGTTTGGCCAGTTTCCTCACTAATATCACCTCGCAAAACTGGATTTAGCTCTGTTTTCAAATATAAACACACACCTCCACCTTTTCTATTAATTCTGTCTCTTCTAAACAGGGAATAGCCCTCTATATTTACAGTCCAGTCATGTGCATCGTTCCACCATGTTTCTGTTATTCCAATTATGTCCAATTGCTCATTAACCGCCAGCAATTCTAGTTCTCCTATTTTATCTACCATACTTCTTGCATTTGCTAGCATACAATTGATTTTGAAGTCTTTACATATATTAATCCCTACATGCCTTTTTTCTTCACCTTCATTTACTAGGAGTTCCTCCCTACTGACTAAATTTCTCCCCACCCTTTCCCCACCCCCCTGGTCAGTTACTTGGACCCAGTTCCTATCTGCTCTATCTACCCCATTTTTGCTATCTATACCCCCCCCCCCTTTCCTAGTTTAAAAGCTCCTCCAAGCTTCCTAGCATTCTCTCCCCTAACACAGAGGCTCCTCTACCATTTAGGTGCAATCCATCTCTTCCATATAGATTGTACCCAAGAGCAAAGTCTGCCCAGTGTTCTAAAAACCCAAAACCCTCCTTCCTACACCATTGCTTGAGCCATGCATTAAGCTCCCTGAGCTCCCTCTGCCTACCTGCACTGGCGCATGGCACAGGTAGTATTTCAGAAAATACTACTTTAGAGGTCCTTGCCTTAAGCTTGCACCCTAAATCCCTGAAATCATTCTTTAGGGACCTCCATCTTCCTCCTATTTTGTCATTGGTTCCAATATGTACCAAGACAGCTGGATCACTTCCAGCCCCTCCCAATAATCTGTCAGCCCTGTCCGCAACATGCCGAACCCGAGCACCCGGGAGACAGCATACTGTTCGGCATTCACGTTCCTGGCGGCAGATTACCCTATCTACCCTCCTAATAATAGAGTCCCCTATTACCACCACCTGCCTTGGTTTCTGCCTGCTCTGCATCCCATCTAGCCTGGAAGGAGGACTGTTCCCCTGGCTGCTAGAGCAATCAGTCCTCTCCAGTGTTGCCAATTCTGAGCAATTCTCATCAACATCTTCACACAATCTTGCAAATCTGTTGGACTGAGTCAACTCAGAACTGGCCTTCCTCTTCCTCTGCCCACTACCTCCCCTCCTTACTGTTACCCAGCTGCCTACCTGTCGCTCCTCATCTACAACTCCACCCTCTTCACCACTAAGGGGGTAATGTAGTGCCTCTACATTACCCCCAAAGTGCCTCCACATTGCCCCCAATACACCACATTGCCTCCACATTGACCCCTCCAGTGTCCATCTCCTACCTCCCTGGTGGTCTAGCGGTGTGGCAGGAGAGATCTGTGCCTCCTTCTACACAGATCTCAGAATCTGGTGCTCCCGCATGGTCCTCTCTTCAGTAATGCAGAGCGCTGGAAGATGATGTAATCTCCCAGCACTGTGCAATACTAGAGTGCCAATGACGGAGCTCAGCAGCTAGAGAAGGCACAGACCTCAGCCTGCTTTTTGCGGCCACCAGGCAGGGGGGGGGGTTGCAGGGGCATCCAGGCCCCTGGAGGGAAGGGCCCGGTCACAGGTGCGACCCCTGTGACCCCTATTGTTACACCAGTGGAAAGCCTGACAGACTTTTATATGGTTGTAGAAGACTTTCATGAGGTGGAGAAAAATGTTTTTACCAATTGATTTCAATGCAATGAGCTAGCAGGAAAACTGGAAAAAAGGCACTTTTCATGAGAAATTTTTCACCAAGCAGAAAGTGCCATTTTCACCGATTTCAGTTTGAGGTGAAAATTTTCACCCATCCCTAGTCAATGGCTCACCTCTCCCTTAGAATCCAATATAATAGCTAAGGTGATTATGCACTAAGGTGTTATAGAGGTATGATAAAGTGGACTTAATATCTCCAGTGTTAAACTCTCCATTTCCTATGTTACGCTATGGAGCCTATACACTAGCATCTTTCCAACTTGAGATATCTTATTGCATAGGCTCCATAGCATAACATAGGAACAGGAGAGTTTACCACATAAGAGAAGTCATCTTCACTTTATTACAACTTTATCTCCTCTTTATCACCTCTTTACAACACGTTAGTGTATCCTTTAAACTGTAGGTGAATTCTCTTGACCCCTGTGGACACTGTCAAAAAAGCAACAACAGTTTTAACTTTAATGACTTTGGATGAAATACCTATCAGCAGTGGGAGTATCCTTTTATTTAGCCACATAACATAGGTTTATGGTCAGCTGTTGGTGATAAGAATTGTAGTCCAACAACAGCTGGAGGCCATTATTGCCTAAGTCTGTCCTGGTGGGATCATTCATCAAAAGTGTTTTTTAGTTTTTATTTCATTTGTTCTTTAATTAATGATAGAGATTTCCATCCTTCACAGAATCTTCTTCCTATCTGCATCTCCCAATCTCTCCTCCTCCTCTGGTGATGTCATAGTGTCTGCTGTGACATCACGCATCACTTCCTATTGCTCCAATAAATCATGTGATATACTGTCACTGGCGTGCTCACATGAATGCAAGTGAGGTGCTCAAATCATTGCTTTGAGATGCAATAGGGACCTCTATCATTCAAGGAGTTACAAACACCCCATTTAAATGAGTGACAAGGATGAAGAAATTGTAATTGCTCCTATGGTGAAGTTTGTTTGCTTCAGAATTGTACTGCTCTATCTATTAACAAGGCATTTGCTCTAGGGCAGGAGTGAGCAATATGAGGCTATCTAGCTATTGCCAAACTAGAACTCTGATCATCCCCACTCCAGCCATTGTCTGTCAGGGGATGATTGGAATTGTAGTCCGAAAGCAGCTGTGGGGCTCAAGTTGCTTGTTCTTGCTCTATGGGTTGTGTTTGGTGCTCACTCTGGTTAAAATTTTAAAGGAAGAGTGAATTGTTTATAAAAAAACAAATGTACACTCATTGCTCAGAGACACATCTTCTCAGAGTTAATACAGTTCAAACTTTTTTTGTTTTATTTTTACTTTAATAGTGCCCTGTAGTGGTCAGGTTTTAATTAATTATTCTGTTGCCTTTTATGTGCGAGGTGAATCACTGACATACATACAAGGAGCAATGTGATTAGCACCCCTCTGGCACTCAAAGGGTTAAACACAAGTACATTTCTTATTTGTGCAGATATCTGACCTTTGAAATAAGATGAGCGGTAACTAAAAACCAAACCAGCTCTCACAACCTTTTTGCATTCTAGAATGCCAATATTTCTGATGATGTAAGCATTATATACGATTGAGCTATTTCCCATAAACTCCCATAAGGTCTTCATATAGATACATCTAATATCATTTGGCACCTATTAAAGGTTGTATACATGGCGTGGTGCCCTGTGCTTTTAAAGGACCCTCATTTCTGATTTCTCTGCAATAATTCTGCTGATGTCTACACTGAATCATGATTAATGTGCAGCCATTCTAAAACATTTTAACTCTGACCAGCTCTGACAATAAAGTCCCAAACACCTCATTTTCCTAAAGAAAAGCATTTGAAAACCGCTTGCTTATTTCATTGTTATAATCGGAAAATGATTTCAGCTTAACCAGTTGGAAGAGAGACCTCTCTAACACATTATGAAGCAATGAATTAAAATTTCTCTGGAATTGAGCCATTTTGGAGCAAACCAACTGTACCATGGGGGACAAATATACATTCACACAAGCCCAAATTATTTAATGAGGCCTTTTAACCCCTTAAATGCAAAGAGGGTCTTCAATGCATTGTGAAGCAACGCTCTGGAGACCTCTTTAGTATTTAAGGGGTTAAACACCATTTAGATCAATGGAAATTTTTAATTGTTCCCTATGGTGAAGTTGGTTTGCTCCAGAATTTCTTAATTTTTTTCTTAATGCATCAGCTTCAATTAGTTTAATTTAATTAAAATTGTGCCTTTAAAATCATAGCAGAAAACAAAGAGCCATTATGGTTGTTGTGTTATATTTAATTCTCATTGCTCTTTGAAAATTTGCATTGCTAATAAAACAATAACACTATTAAATTGTCTCAAGGCATATAAAGCTGCTTGTTTTTCTATTGTCCACTGAGGCTGATGGCATCAGAATTGTAGCTGGAATAAACCTACTTAAATAAAAGGAACAAAAATATTTTCCAAATACATTTCATTTAACTCCCTCAATGCTAGCAAGATCTCCAATGCAACCTGGTAAAAAGTGAAATAAAAGTTGGAATGGGGGATTTATCAACATATATTTGATATTAAAAATACTAATTTTGGTACAAGTGGGGCATTCTAATCTTTAATATAATAGTTTGGTTTAAGGATTATATTTCCAGGTATTGATTGATTAAATTGGCATTACTGGCGATGCCGATAGGACTCAGTTACATATGGAGACACAATGCATATGTATTTATCTATACAGTGGTAATCAACATTATTAGCACCCTTGAATATTTTGTATATCATGTAAAATATCTCCTGAAAAAAAAGTGTGCAGTAAAACAGCTTTTGTCTATATATATACACTCACACGTTTTATACAGAACACCACAGAATAAAGCAATAACAGTTAAAAAAAAGAAATGGGAGGAAAAAGTATAAAAATGGAAACATTGCCATAACACGATTATTGGCACAGTCTTGGAGAATTCAAATCAGTTTGAAACGAAGAACTAGAATGTAGCTGTTGAAAAATTAGAATCACCTGTGCTCACATTACCTGAATTAACCAATCAATGAAGACTTTACTGCTTAAAAAGGCCACTTTTATTCCCTGTTCCTTTCTCATAATGGTGAAGACAAGGCAGCTGTCTGAGAGCATCAGAAATACTATTATCACCAAACATAAGAATTCTAAAGGGTCAAGGCAATATCCAAAGTCCTTGGCAACCCTGTTTCAACAGTTCACAATGTTATTAAGAAATTTTCTGCTCATGGAACTGTCAAGAACCTCCTGGGATCAACAATTTCTTTTTACGTTTACTATAACAAAATTCACTGCTACTTTGAGGACAGGTGTTTTGGTGTCTCACTGTCTGATGCAGCAGGCGATTCATCTGCTGTACCATCCTCTATTATGCTGTTGCCAGCATCATCAACACTTGAATGTGACTTGTTGTCGTCTTCAGTGTTCTTCTTATATGGTTCTATATTTCTACTGGCACTGGTGGTGCTGGACCTAGTTTTGCTGGGACCTTGACAAACTGCATCCTCCCTTGGAGTAAAGGGATCATCATCATTGCACATGCTGCAACAACCATTGCTGTAGTAGGTTTTTGGACTACTACTTTACTCTCACATCCCTACACTGCTACACCCCTCCCCCTTCCCCTTGTGTGTTTGCTGGACATTCTGCAACTACACTGTGTTTTTTTACTGTACAGTGCAGAGCACAACTGGTGTCAAGTTGAAAATTGATCAGAGAAGTCTTCGAAGGTTGGTGAGAACTGTGTAAAATATACCATGTAAGACACCCACACAGTTTAAAGCTGACCTGGAGCAATCTGGAATGATGGTTTCAAACCATACCATGAGCGCTGCACATTAAATCAAGAAGGGCTTTATGGGCGAAGCCCAAGGAAGAACTCCCTGCTGAATGCAAAACAATAAAAGGCACAACTGATCTTTGCCAAAACTTGTCTACTGAAACTTCAATCATTCTGGGAAAATGTTCTATCGACAGATGGAACCAAAGTAGAGTTTTTTGGCAATTCAGACCAGCAATATGTATACAGGCAATGAAATGAACCTTATAAGGAAAACTGCAACTTACCTACAATTAAATATGGTGGAGGATCCATGATGTTGTAGGACTGCTTTGCTGCCTCTGGTACCAGAAGCCTTAAACATATTAAGGGTATCATTCATGAAATCGGAGGCTTGACAAGGTATTTTACAGTGAAATGTGCCAACCAGTGTCAGAAAACATGGTATGGGTTGAAGATTGTGGGTCCTCCAGCAGGACAGTGATCCAAAGCACACATCCAAAAGCACAAAAGAATGGTTGAAATGGAAAAAATGACTGGTTTAGACTTGCCATCAATGAGTTCTGATCTCAGTCTGGTTGAAAACCTTTGGAACGAGCTGAAATTTGCCATTGAGAAAAGGATTCCTTCAAACATTCAAGAGTTTGAACAAATTGCAATTGAAGAGTGGGAGAAACTTCCAGCAGACAGGTGCAAGAAGCTTATAAATGGCTACAAGAAATGTTTGGAGGCTGTTCATGTTGCCAAGGGTTGCACAACCAAATATTAGGGTGCCTTTAATGCCGCCCAGGTCATATTTTATGTTACTTCTGGGAAATCACTGCATGTCAGTTGAAAAGGCATCTTTTTTTGTTGAATAACTTAGGACATCCCATTAAAATATTCTAATAATACAAAGTAGGTCAATTTCTATTTATTTCTGAAGAAACTGTATATGATCTACATATATAGAAGGTTTCATAAAGGTTGGAATGCACTCTCTGTTATTATGAGAAGATGACTTGGTTGCACATCAAAAAAGCAATTGATACCGTTCTGGAGTTGATAGATGGCACTCACATGATCCTTTTAAAAAATATATCAAAGATATGTTTATTAGGTTGATGTTTCATCCAGCACTGTGGCCTTTAATCTTGATAAAGGATCCTGTGAATGCAGCCATCAACTCTAAATATAAATATATATATATATTTGTAGTCAAGCACTGTGTTGAATAAAACACCTCTTTGTGAACGTTCCCTGAGTGATGTCTCTTCTGCTTAGGACCATGCTGAGTACATTTCTGTTTATGCTACATGGGACCTGCATCGGTATCTAATGCTTATTTTGCTATGTATATTGATTGTGTGCCACTGCCTACTCTTGTTGTTAGTATGTGTGTGTATGTATATGTATATATATTAAAAAAACTACGTGTGATAACGGTGTCCAGCCAATCCAGCAGACCATCAGTCTGTAACACTACAGTATACAATGTCGCTACAATACATGAACCCGTTAGTGGATCGAGTTCTAAAAACAAAAACTACAGAAAATTCTCGGAGAGCACTACTATATACTGTATAATTAAAAAAATATATATTTATTACCAAATACAGCTGTATAAAATCAATAAATTATGCGCTGTGATAAACAATATTGGAATAGAACAATGCAAATATCAATAAACCTATACTTTCTGGAGCAAATATTACTGTTCACAGTAAATCAATATATTTGCATTCGTTCCTCTTCCAGAGAATCCGGTAGGTAACAATAAGCAGATATTTTAGAAATATAGGGTCCAGTTAATATCATTCAGCGGGCAGGTACAAAGCAGTAATACAATATAAGAGATCTTCAACTTGTATATACTCTCCTTGTCCTTCCCTGTCTACAAATTCTTAGCCTCCTGCTCTGATTCTACCACAGGTAGTAATGCTGGTTACCTGGAGCTTGGTAGTCCATGAATCAGATAGCGTCTGCAGGCAGAGGACAGCAATCACTTTGAAACCTCCCATCTCTTATCAACTCTGAAACAGTGTATCAATGGCCAGTTGCCTCAGTTGAACTCTTAGCCTAATGTAGATAATGTCACCAACCAGCATATGTAAAGTCAGTGCTATAGAGCAGAATCCTCCTTTGCATTTCGTACTGTTATTAGTACTTCATCAGGGAGCTGGTTGGTGACATTTAAATATCTAGGAAGACATGAAATTGTGAGTTCCATGTGTCCAGAACCTAGTGCCTAAAAATCCTATTATTTTGTGATCACGGACTCAGCAAAATCTACTTCAGTCTAAGAGTTCAACTGAGACAACTGGCCATTGAGACACTTTTTCAGGGTTGAGAAGAGACGGGAGGTTTCATACAAAGTGATTGCTGTCCTCTGCCCACAGATGCTATCCGATTCATGGACAACCAAGCTCCAGGTAACAAGCATTACTACCTGTTGTAGAATCAGAGCAGGAGGCTAAGAATTTGTAGACAGGGAAGGACAAAGAGAGTATATACAAGGTGAAGATCTCTTATATTGTATTACTGCTTTGTACCTGCCCACTGAATGATAAATGCTTCAAGACAGACGTTTCAATGGAAATATTTATTACTTAAGGCACAAGGTCAGGATATTAACTGGACCCTATATTTCTAAAATATCTGCTTATTGTTACCTACCGGATTCTCTGGAAGAGGAACGAATGCAAATTGATATTGATTTACTGTGCACAGTGATATTTGCTCCAGAGCGTATATGTTTATTGATATTTGCATTGTTCTATTCCAATAATGTTTATTACATATATACATACACACACACACACACACACACACATACACTCAATATAGCCATTGTCAATCCATTGTAGGATGAAGGCCAAGTAAGCCAAGCTGATGGTAAATGTTACACAGTGTATAATTCACTTATTTCTTGAAATACCTAGGTATTTCATGAAATAACTTACAAATTTAAGTGAAGAGTGTAATAAAATGAAAATTACATATTTGAACCCCTTAATATGACTTTGCAGGACCATCACAGCTGTCAGGACATTAAGGACTTGCATGGAACTCTGTGAAAACAGATTACGTCCATTAACAAAAAAAAAAAAAAATGTACCTTACTCCTTCAGAGCACCCCACCCCTGGACCGTGCGGCCCTTTAGGGGTTAAACCCTTAACAATGCTCATCTTGTGTATATACTGGATAAGGAGATGAAGCTTAATGAATTTTATCTCAAATATGCATGACATACCAAAAAGGCCCAGATCTCCCAAGAGCTCTCTGGGGTCTTTAGAAATGAGCCGATGGCCCGGTTTCTCAGCTTACAGGAACCACTTTGAGTGGATTCAAGAATAAATGTGATCTGGAATGTAAAAAAAAAAAATGTATTCCTATCTCCCCTTTCTCTGATTGTTTTCTGTAGTGTAGTGGATTATAGAAGGTACCCTGCTGTTCTGTATGATTAAACAAGGGAACTTTTATGAACCACTGCAATACAAAAAACAATCATAGGAAAGGGGAGGTGGAAATCTTTATTTTTTAACACTCAATTACAGAAAATGTCATTAGAGAGAAGGGAAGGTGGGAGCCTTTCTTTTTAACCCCTTTGAAGAACTGAGGTGTGAGCAATACATTGCACTTCACTCTTGTCCATAAAAACTTAACATTGTTACCGGATCACAAATCTTCTGGGGAATCATTTTAGATGACTGCTTAAGGAGGGTTAGATCTCCCCCGGTAGCCATAAGTGCAGTGACCTCCAGTCCTGATAACTATAGGGACCATAGGGCATGTGTGGCGTTATATGGAGCAAATGTACCCTTTATCGTCCCCCTCAGGTCACTGGGGGTGGGTGGGGGATCAAGGGTACAAACGAATCAGGTGGAACATTTTCACAAATTACACACGCACACTTGGAATCAATTTAGCACACCAGCCTAGGGGTAGAAAGGCAAGGTACCTACCCCTCATTTGTTGTACCATATTGTCTACTTCTCAAAATGGTTTAACTTGTCTACCACACCTTCATGTTCCAATGTACTAAGGATTCAGAAAAATAATGATATTTCACTGAAAGCTTTAGATTGTGGTAGGTACAGTTTAACCCTCTGAGTGCAAAGCAATGTGTTGCATAAACCTCTGACACTCAAATGGTTAATGCTCTTAGCACCACTGACAATATGTAATTCCATACCAATCGGGTACCATTTTATTCAGGCTGGTAGTAGGTACTGAATACAGTAGGAAACCCTATGTTTTCAAAGCTATCAGTATATTTGATTTAGGTTAAATATAAAAAGCCCTATTTTTCTTATATATTATCATCTTCTGGAAACAATTGTACCACTAGCCTTGTGGTAGAAAGGCAAGTGACTTCCATTTCATGTGTGTACATTGTAAAATTAAGTCTTTACAATTTTTTTATTTTATTTCTGTAGTTGTTGCAAAAAACAGTTGTGAGCAGGCAAGTCACACTTTACAAAGTATAAGAAAATCAGCAGATTATGGTCAGTTTAGTGTTTCTAGCACATGCTAATGTACGTCAACTCATATCTTTGGGATAGCATTTTTCTTAAAATGCAGCTAGCTATCTAAGCAGATATAAATTCCATGATTTTAAAATATGTGTCTATCTCTGAAGCAGTGAAAAGGTAGAAATTCTATAGCTCTATCTTCTGGAGACTTCATAGCAATCTAGTTTTGCGGTAGAAACTTAAATGACATCTCACTGAACTTAATAATTTGTACACTTTTAAAAAATATATTTTAAGTGGTGTATTCTGTGGATTACGGTTTAAGTTCCACCACATTCAATGCACCAATCTTTGAAAATCTCCAGTTTGGAAACTAAAATGTGTATCCTGTAACTCCACAAATGCACAGCAAATCTATATATATATATATATATCTCAAAATTGGAAGAAGTAGGTGAAAGCAATTTGTGATTATTTTCTGTAATTGCACCAGTTGTGTGGAAACAGTCATGAACAGAATCGTAATTAACCCTTTGAGTGAGAGAGGGATACAGAGTGCATTGCTTTGCAATGCGTTCCGTACCACTCTGGCACTCAAAGGGTTAAATGACTTTTTAATTTTTTTTTTCCATATCTTTTGATATTTTGGAAACAAATATGAAATGTGTATTTAGAGATGGTACCAAATGAGAGCTTATGCAATCTTTAACTTTTGAGTGCCACAGGGGTGTCCAATGAATTGTGGAGCAAGAGACATGCCTCTGCCACTCAAAGGGTTAAATAAAATGAAATATAGTTTACTGGGGTATTTGAAACAAATAAAAGATGAAATCAGGATAAAAAGTAGCAAAAATGTGTAAAAAATTTCTTGGTCACAGTCATGTAAAATACCCCTATTGATCCTGAAGAATTAATTAGATATTATTACATAGAATAACTTTTTATTCCATAAAATACCTATAACAAAGCAGTTAAAGGGATGGTAATGTTTCATAATATAAGCAGCTCTAATTAATCATCATATTATTTGGACTTTGGAAAGTGTTATTTCAATTCTGTCAGAGTTGTAGTTCAAGAGTAATTCAATGTCAAAGTATCCCCCTCCCGCCCCTTTTACTGATGTAACACTGTTCAGCCAGATCAGAAGGGAGGTGCCCAGGTAGTTTGCAGAGAGGGACAATCTTCAATTAAGATAAGGGAAAAACCTGAAAAACTTGTCAAGGGCGGCAGGGCTTTCATTGTTCTCATAGGAAGAAGATTGTCCCCTTCTGTTATCTGTCTGGTCTATGGACTGCATTCCACATCTGAGAAGAGATGATTTACACTAGGTAAAAGGGGCGGGAGGGAGAAATTTTGCTTGTGAATATCTCTCAAACCATAAAGGTTTGAGAGATAAGACTTATATCGTTCTTCATGTTTTTTTAATGCCTACAAAATAAAAGAAAGATAAAATGAAGTATTACTATCCCTTTAATGTATAAAATACCCAGAGATTGACACTCTTTAACCAGTCATTTTATACGATAACTACTTATTACATACTAGTTGAAAAACACAGTAGAGACTGTCCGCGCCGCGGGTGATACAGAGATGGGCATTTCGAATACCGTAGTCCTGTCTGCGTACTATGATCTGAATTCGGAGTGCCCCATTATCAGCTGCGGCGTGTGCAGTGTGTACTGCCAACTGTACTGCACATGACGGCTTCTGACAAGCATACATTTAGCGAATTATTATATAGGATGACGGCTTCTGACAAACATACATTTAGTAGATTATTATATCGGATACTACGTATTACAAAATATTTAGGGTGAGATGTTCAAAAAGTCGTCATAATGAAAAAATTCTGGGCTCATGAGTTGGTGGTAAAAGAAGGACAATATTTTCGGAGGTAAATCTGTCACATCTGAAAATTTGTCTAAAGAATTACAAACGATGGTAACAAAATATTGATGAACATTGCCTTCAAAAATTCTGATGTTAAAAATGTTTTGATTTTGTCTTTGAAATGAAACTTTTCAAAGAAACAAAGACATTCTTTTGTCTTTGAAACGAAAAATTGTTTCTCAGTACTTTCATTTGTCTTCTCCAAGTTCAGACCATTTTTATTATGTCGGGAAAAAATGACATTAATCAGACAAAAAAATGGCGCTCAAACGAATATTTTTTTCTGAAAATACCTAACATTACGACGGAAGATTAAACCACACCCTCTTTTAAGATGGCTTTTTCCCTTTGACGGAGATGGCGGAACTGGATGCAAAAAATGACGGAAACATGTCTGAGAATTGACGGATCGTGGTGTAAGAACTTTTTTGTTCTGATTGCAGACAATTTCAGTGACCTCCACTTTCTGAACATCTCGACCTTAAAGTGTAAAACCCCCAGAAAATTGCACACTTTTAAAGTGTAAAACAACTGTAAATGAAACAACTTACATTGCAGGCTCAAAGATGATGCAATGTATTTAACAGTTAAAGTAATAAATATCAATAAATCAAAAGTCTTTTATAGGAAGAAATAAAACAAGTTATATTGCAGGTATTAACTCAGCTGTTACAATGACATTCTATTGGAACTGTAGTCAGTAACTCATCTCTCCTGTATACTGCAATAGAATAATTGTTCTTCCAGCATGGGAGTACCTTGATTTTACACAGCAGGGAAAGCAGTGTGGCATATGTTGTTTTTTTACACTTTAACAGAAATTACTAGTTATTCTATGAAATAACTAAACAGAGTGTAAAATAGTCCCTCATTGTACACTTTAACTGCTGCTTCGGTTATTTCATAAAATGAGGCAGTCATGCACTGTAGACACTGCCCGAAAGCACAGAATGCCCCCAGCACAGAACTCCCAGCATTCCTACACCTCCTAGCATTCTGTGCTCCCAGCATTCCTACACCTCCTAGCATTCAGTGCTCCCAGCATTCTCTGCTCCCAGCACAGGACTCCCAGCATTCTCTGCTCCCAGTATTCCGTGCTCCCAGCATTCTGTGTTCCCATCATTCTCTGCTCCCAGCACAGAACTCCCAGCATTCTATGCTCCCAGCATTCCATGCTCCCAACATTCCATGCGTACGGGCAGTCTCCTCTGCACATGACGGCTTCTGACAAGCATCCTATTGAATTATTATATAGGATAGGTTTCACGCTTTAACTGTAACATATTCATTTAAGATTCATTAGGTCCATTTTGGAATCAATGAGAACCATAATTGCAGCCATTTTCTTGTTGATTAAAATGGCAGTTTATTAACCCTTTGAGTGACAATGGGATATGCAACTCATTGCTATGCAATGCATTGCGTACCCCTCTGGCACTCAAAGGATTAATATAGTTGCTTGAGGGTCATGCAAAATTATATTTTATGAGTCTGAACTTTGTCAGTATTAAATTTATTTTGTTTACACGTATCTATGGACTGTTTGTTGTGTAGGTAATAGGGTTTGCTAGGAAGTAACTTTCAAAAAAGTCTATTGCCTATGTGTGATCAATTGGGGGAGTTATATGGGATTGTTGAAGATTGAGATGCTTGGAAAATAAAAAAGTTAACAGAAGTGATTGAAGTACATAACTTTACTGGACACACATTTTAAACAGAAGAGTATAATGGAGTTTGTCTACGACCTGCGAGGAAGCTGAAAGTTTTATGAAAGGCCACTGGGACTGCAGAACTAAACAGGAGTTCGCTGCTATTGTCTATGTTCTTTTAAGGGGTTAATAATACTTAAAATGTAAAACAGCTATGTTGTAGGGCTTATTTCCTGAGTAAAACAAGGGTATTCCCACTGCTGAAAGGTGTTTTATTCAAAAGTTATTACAACTAAAATTTGAAATTTTTGGGTGCAATATCACAATGGCCTGAAATTGTACAGTGGTGCTTTTGCTACACCATCCTATGGAGATTTATGGTCAACTGACCAGAGCTGTCCATAGCATAGTATAGCAACAGGCCCATGTGATGTTGCACCCAAAAATTCAAGTTTGAGCTGTGATAACTTTTCAATAAAACACCTTTCAGTAGCAGGTGTTCCTTTGTTTTACTCAGGGGGATAAACACTACAATATATATTTGTGGATATATTAAGTAGCACTATCCCTTTAACTTGTATTGAAATGGTTGTGGGGAATATGTAAGGTAGAAATGAGCTGCCTTGAAGCAACAGTATTCAAAGGTGCCAGCAATCTGATACGTATATGGCATACAACTTACAGGGAAGAGACTTTGTCATTGGGGTTAGAGAAATCTTCAGATGTATGGGAAGCCCCTGATGGGTGGAAGGCCATGAACCAACGGGTTGTAGATTTTCGGATTATAAAGGTGACTGAATGCTACCATACCAGTAAGATCTGTGCAGGAGTGAAGACTGTATCTGTGAGGATCCTACATGCAGGCATACTGAGTTCTAGATAAGCCTTTATATGTTCATGCAACATATCACATGCTACATATCTCTAATTTTCACATTCATGTGAATGTTTAACAAACACATGTTCATGGGTAAGAGGAGATCACATTGCTTTACACACTATATAAGGGGTAGGGAAGAGATAGCACAGCAGGAAAGACTCTCTGAGTGTGGTATCAAACGACAACACCTTTAATAAGATAATTTAAATGCTAAAAGAAATATACCATAAAAATATTGGCATTAAATAAAATAAAAGAAATAAATATAAAATGTGTACTATAGACATAGACAGCAATGGTGTGGTAGTATCAAAACCATTAAACACAGTCAATAGGCAATGATCAATATGGTTAAATAGGGTATATAGTAGAACATAAGTTAATATAACTAGTAGGTAATGGACTCATACTAGAGGTTTAGTGGATTCCTGAGGACTCAGTAGTGCAGAAAAAGTTCAGGAATCTGGTAATGATGGCCCCTTACCTGAATTCCACGATAGTCCAGTCTGTAAGGAGGATGGAAGTAAGAATGATCCATATTGGTCCAATGTCTTCATTGCTGAGGCTCCTGATGTCGGCATCCTATTTGCTTGTCTGAAAGCTCCTCCTGGCATACAGCTTACGCTTCTTGTTCCCTCAACGCATTTCTGCACCCAAACCTGAGCATGCCTTCCTCTGGAGCAATTGGGTGCCAGGCTCAAACTGTCTGTATCTCTGCCCCTATTAGCAAATCATAGGTAGATGGGAGTGGATTTCTCATCATCGCTGGCATATTGAACTTGTATAATACGTTGATTACCTCTCTGGAACTCAAAGGGTTAAACTGTTAAGTTAGTTCAATGTGAAGTCATTTTATATGTTGTCTTGTATCTCATGCTGTCATGGTGTCAGTAAAGACACATGGATCAAAACTGAGAGGATACGGAACCAAAAAATTTGGAGCACTTCTGGAGTTAACCAAATTTACCGTATGAAACATATAAAAATGCCCCAAATTCCCATTGAATTAACCATGTGAATGCTGGAGTGGTCTGTATCACATTGCTTTGCTATGCAGTTGACACTGTGCTAGCATTCATAGGGTTAAAGTACCCATTTAAATGTAAGGGAATTTTTATTTAATCCTTATGGTGCAGTTGGTTTGCTCCTGAATTGCTCTAAGTTTTGTTTTTTTCATGTGGCCTTTGAGGAACTGTAACTTAAGACCATGTATATTAGCTGCTCTGGTTGGTTAACCCTTTGAGTGCCAGAGGGGTACGCAACGCATTGCAAAGCAATGTGTTGCGTACCCCTCTGGCACTCAAAGGGTTAAAGGGGTAGTAATATGAAAAAGTAAATGTCTATCCAATTGTTCAATGTCATTTTCTATACTGAATACCCATGTTCTGAAAATCCTTTACCTTTATATTTGGCTTGAGAATCCAGTTACAAGTTTCCTTCTCCCGCCCCTTTTGAGCATGTAACGCTGGCATCCCTCAGATCAGAAAGCACGTCAGGACGGATCGCGACAAGGGACAATATTGTGTCAACATAAGAAAAACCTGCCCTCCTTTGTCAAGGTGTGTGTGTGTGTGGTGGTGGTGGTGGGGGGGGGTAGGAATTTCCTTAAAGGGATAGTAATGTTTCATAATAAAAGCAGTTCTAATTAATCATCATAGTATTTGGACTTTGGAGAGTGTTATTTCAATTCTGTCAGAGTTGTAGTTCAAGAGTAATTGAATGATAAAGTATCCCCCTCTAGCCCCTTTTACATAGTGTAACACTGCTCACCTCAGAGCAGCAGGGAGTGTCCAGGTAGACTGCAGAGAGGGACAATCTTCAATTAAGATAAGGGAAAAACCTGAAAAACTTGTCAAGGGGGGCGGGGCTTTCATTGTTCTCATAGGAAGAAGATTGTTCCCTGCTGTTATCTGTCTGGTCTTACAACCAGATTCCACATCTGAAGGGAGGTGTATTACACTATGTAAAAGGTGTGGGAGGGGGAAACTTTATCCTTCAATTAATCTTGAACTACAACTCTGACAGTATTGAAATAACACTATCTATGGCTCAAATACTATGAAGATTAATTGGAGCTGCTGTTTTTTGTGAAACATTACTATCCCTTTAAAGTGACAAACACAATATTGTCCCTTGTTGCAATCCGTCCAGTCAAGCAACTGGCTTTTGGATCTGAGGGAAATCGGCACGATGTGCTGAAAAAGAGCGGGAGGGGGAAACTTTTAATTGGATTTTAAAGCCAAATATAAAGGTAAAGGATTTTCAGAACATTGTTCAATGAATACTATTGGATAGAAATTTTATTTTGTGACATTACTGTCTCTTTAAGGGATTGTTCATATGAGCGTTTCAAACCCATTACTTCATTGACTAATGCTCACGTGTGCCAGCAGATAATTCCAAAAAAACACTCAACAATTCAATTATCAATGTGAATGGTCTTCACAGGCCCCATAGGCATCTTTACTGACCTTCACTGCTACAGTTCCACAGAGACCAATGCTAGTGAGTTGCAGCAAGCTGAGTCTTTGCCAACCACGGCTGTAGTATCAGCAATGAGTCAGTGTTATGTGAACAGCACCACAGGGTGCAATGGGAGGTTATACACAATCTCTGTGATAGTGCTGCATAATTGAGCATGTGAACAAACCCTTACACGTAAAGAAACTCCCCGGACAATAGGGAAGGGGAGGCATGAAGAAGGGAAGGGTAGGAAATGAGGTAGGTTAGGGGGAGGAGTAAGAGTTGGGGGACTAGCGTAGGAGAGGAAGTTAGGTTAGAGTAGGTGAGGGGCAGAGGAGGAAAGAAGCACCCGCCCACCCTCCCTGTAGGTTGTGAGGCCGGGGGAGATTTTGCTGTTATTGGGATAATTAAGTTTTAGATGGGAGAAAAGAAAGGATGATGCTTCCGTAAGGGGAGAAAACAATGGAAAAGTTGCCCCGGACTTTGTCGCGGGAGGTGACGTTACCCGGTGGAGCCGAGTGTGGAATGGCCCAACTGGGGTAATTGGTTAAAAAAGATTGGTGATGAGTGATGGGAAAGACAAGTGTTAAGCATGAGCCCGGTTAAATTGGCCACGCAAAGGAGGGGTTATGATTGTTTTACAGGTGTAACGATAAAGAAAATTGTGATGTTAAACAGGAGTTTTAAACAAAAGGTTTTAAGTAAAATGTAATGTTTAATAAACCGTCTGTTCATACCCAAGATAGAATTTGTGTCCGTGTCTTTTTTGTGATGGACTATTCCTAGTCCGTCTTCAAGGGAAATTATCATGTTTTACTAAGTTTAGTCATATTGAAACAAAGCTTGTGCATGAATTGTGTCCAATCAGTCATTTGGGGGATGCAAAATCTGATCCCCTTGGCTAGAAGACTGGAAGGCAACCCAGAAATAGGTTACTCACAGACACAAACATTGTGGGTTGTGTGCTCAGTCTCTATAGACCCTCTACGTCAGGTTTCCAAGCCTGGTACATAGGGCAGAATGCCAGCAAGTGGAGCGTTCGTTATTGTATAAAGACATAAATGTATGTGCTCTTTGTGAGAAACATACTAACGCCTTGCTGCTGAATAGCACTTTCCTAAATTAACGGCAAAGTTAGCCAGATGTCTGAAAATATTTTCTATTTCTGCCGAATTAGACGTAATAGCTAATCCTCCCACAAAATGGAGGATAATTTAGCCACATTCACCATTTGGAATGCATTAAAAAAAAAAAAACAAGTTTGCTAATTCAGAAAACACATGCTCAATTCATGTTGTGAACATTTTGGTGCTAAGCATTCAGCCAGCAAAAGTAAACTAAATATTGACTGCGCCCGGAGCCGGATTTGCATCCCAGGTGCCCCTAGGCAAGGCACTCATGGCCACACCCCGCTTCTCACATGGCCTCACCCCCAGTCCCATCCACTATTTCCTAGCACAGAAAATACCCTTGGCCTATAAAAAGCAAAGCCCCAAAAAATGCTTTAACCCCTTGGTTGCAAAGCAATGTGTTGAAGATCACACTAGCATCCAAGGGGTTAAATAATAGCATGCAAAATAAAACTGGTGCAAGGACATTGAGATTGTTCTGGCCACACCCACAATTCAGAATGTGGGTGTGGCCAGCACAGCTGAGGCAGTTGCCTACTCTGTTTATAGGGAAATCCGGTCCTGTGAGCAACCCAAATGGTTAGGGTTGCCACCCGGCCGGTATTTTACCAGCACAGCCGGTAATTAACTCACTGGAGCCGGTGCCGGTATAATTGCTATGCCGGCAATTGAAAAGCAGGTACTTGTGTGCTTCCTGACAGGTAGTTGAAGATAATGGGATTTGAAATGTCCAACAGCTGTAGCGAAAACGGTTCCCTCATTTTAAGTTAAACTCTGCCAACCAATCAGTCAGGAAACTGGCAGCAAATCACTGGACAGGGCCTTAAAACTAAGGTTCACGCATTTATCACGTGATTGGGCTGTCACTCTGCGGCACATGCCTGACTGGGACGGGACATCTTAAGTGTCTGAGTGGTGCCGGAATCCGAGACAATGAACCTAGACACAGTTGCAGAGTCTCAAAGACAGGCTGCACTGATCGGTGACAGAAAGAGGTGCTCGCAGCTCTTATCACATAGAGAGTGTCCTGGGTAAATCTCCCTAGTGTGATATAGACATCATCATATGCATCAGGTAGTCAGGTACGTGCACATAACTGGAGATCTACAGAAAGAACGTGTACTAAAGGTAAAAGTGGAACAAAAGGGGACAAACCACCAGCACCATAGAGAACAAATACACATCTAAATTACTTTAAATTGTGCTTTTGACCCCTTCAGTATTGGAGAGGTCTCAATTTGAATGCACTGCGATGTATTGGTTGTCTGACCTCAGATTTTCTCCACACGTGTCTGTATATACTGTTATATATAATATGCATTCCCCAGCATAGACATAGTCCCCAACCAGCTCATAGGACTTGTAGTCTCCAACAACTGAGGGTCCACTATACAGAACTGCCATACACAAGCAAGCATGCAAACTAGGTGACACCACATTTATATTACTTTATTTTTACTTGCATATAATGATTTTTTTTCCTGGGATTTCTTAGACAGCTGACTACTTCCATAGGCAGGGGATGTCAAACTCCCTCTTGCCAGCCCCCTTGTTCCAGAAATGTTATTTTACCCTACTCCACAGAAATGCTCCTTCTTCCATAGACACCCCTGGGCCAGCAGCTTCTTTGCAAGAGACAACCCTTTCCAGCCACCTCATTACACAGACACCGTGTTGTAGCAGAGAGATGCCCCAACTCCTCCATTTTGCTTTTGAGCATGTGGCCCTAAGTGTCTCTTATATCTTATAGTTTAAAGGGGTAGTAATATTTCCTTTTATCTTTATTTTATTTTGTAGGCATTAAAAAAACATGAAGAACGATATAAGTCTTATCTCTCAAACCTTTATGGTTTGAGAGATATCCACAAGCAAAGTTTCCCCTCCCACCCTTTTACCTAGTGTAAGCCATCTCTTCTCAGATGTGGAATCCAGTCCACAGACCAGACAGATAACAGCAGGGGACAATCTTCTTCCTATGAGAACAATGAAAGCCCTGCCCCCCTTGACAAATTTTTCAGGTTTTTCCCTTATCTTAATTGAAGATTGTCCCTCTCTGCAATCTACCTGGGCACCTCCCTTCTGATCTGACTGAGCAGTGTTACATCAGTAAAAGGGAGGGGAAGGGGATACTTTATCATCATTCAATTACTCTTGAACTACAACTCTGACAGTATTGAAATAACAGTCTCCAAAGTCCAAATATTTTGATGATTAATTAGAGCTGTTTTTATTATGAAACATTACTATCCCTTTAATGTTTTAAAGGACCAAAAAGGTGTGCAGCCTACCTCATTACAAGTTGTTGCACACCCTTTGGTCTTTAAAGGGTTAATACAGTGCAAAAGAACCCACATAATTCCATAGTGGTATCCGATGCATTGTGACACCCTTCTAACACCCAGAAGGTTCAAGGAATGGAGATATTTTGCTGCAAAGAAAATGTTTTCTTGTTGCAAAGATCAGTTTAGAGTCTTAAATCAATGTGTATAGTAAAGAGTGGGGTGGTACCAGTGTGTGTGTGTGTGTGTATGCCTGGATGTGGGAGTGTATGTCTGGATGTGTATATGTGTTTGTCTATATGCGTGTGTCTGTATGTATGTGTTTGTCTGTATGTGTGTATATGTGCTAGTCTGTATGTGTGTGTCTGTGTGTATGTGTGTGTCTTTCTGTGTGCGTGCATGTGTGTGCCTGTGTGTATGTGTATATATGTGTGTGTTGTGTGTACATGCATGTACAGGTGTTTGTGTGTGCCTGTATGTGCGTTTATGTCTGAGTGTGTGCATATATGTTTGTGCATATGTGTGCTGTGTATGTGCACGTGTGTACATGTGTATGTGGGCATATGTGTTTGTGTATATGTGTGTATCATGTACATGTCTTTTTAAAAAATTAACATTTTTAATGTTTATATTGGAAGTGGACCTGTCACCCTAAGGTATGTTTAGTTATATATAAAGAAAAAAAAACTGGCTATATGCTGTATTTGCCGTGTGTTTGTTATATATATAGCCCTTGAGAAATTAACCTTTATTTGTTGGTAGCACAGTGTGGCACTGTATTCTAACTACATTATATGCTGACTGAGACAGTGGGTGAATGAAGGACTATGGTGTAGACAGCTTGGTTGCCGTCATTGTCAACTTCCCTGCACATGCTATGGGGCAGGCATACTGGGCTTGCTGGCATTTAATCTAATGCTGGGGGAATGTGTCCACTGGTATACACTACAGTGATCATACCCTGCAGTGCATCTTTTGGTGTTAGAGACTAATGCCATGCAGCTCCATACTTTCATACCTGTGAATTTCATCTTCTTGTCTTGAGCCCCTGGAGAGGGCTCATGTGCTATGACTGGGCAATGTAAATGACACAAATTAGCATCATAAGGGGGGCTTAACTGGGCGAGTGTGCAGGGTTTATTGGTATTGTACTCATCAATGGGCAGGAAGTGGGAGGAACAGGGCAGAAAGAAGTAGTGTGAGGAAAGTTTCACCAGACACAATGCTTTATGAGACCTGGGCACCTGGTACCTGTAACGAGGAGCCGGAAGCTCAGTCTTGTAGGGTCATGCAACACTGATTGGTTCTGCCCCTTTTGTGGCTGCTCCCTCACTGACCCAAAACAATGGCTGGTATTTTTTTGAGGAAAAGGTGGCAACCCTACCAGCAGTGAAAGAGTTAAATGAGTAATTAAACGTGGGCAGGGCTGCATGATGCATCTGCTATTCCTATACATCTCTACAAAAAAAAAAAAAAAAGTCTTCTTTAACTCTTGCATACCCCTCTGGCACTCAAAGGGTTAAGGACCCATGACATGCCAGGACTGTCATGGGAAAACTTCCCTAGAGGACAGTTCTGGCACGTCATGGATTTCAGGGCTCTCCATGAGGCTGCACACCAGTCGGGGAGCCCTGAATCAGATAGTGATAACAACAAAAAAATGCTCTGTGGTCCTTAACCCCTTAAGGACCAGCGGTCCCGGGGTGTCTGGTCCTTTAAGAACCAGATTGGTGAGTTCAACGTGCCGTCCCACGTGACTCCCACGTGGAGAGATCAAGTTCAGTTCACGGTATCCTGCAGGAGCACGGTGAGAAAAAGTACGTGACGTACCAGGACCGTCACTGGTCCTTAAAGGGATAGTAATACTTTGTTTTATCTTTATTTTATTTTGTAGGCATTAAAAAAACATGAAGAACGATATAAGTCTTATCTCTCAAACCTTTAAGGTTTAAGAGATATTCACAAGCAAAGTATCCCCCCCCTGTTCGACCAGATCAGAAGGGAGGTGCCCAGGTAGACTGCAGAGAGGGACAATCTTCAATTAAGATAAGGGAAAAAGCTGAAAAACTTGTCAAGGGGGGAAGGGCTTTCATTGTTTTGATACAAAGAAGATGGTCCCTTGCTGTTATCTGTCTGGTCTTACAACCAGATCCACATCTGAGAAGAGATGGCTTACACTAGGTAAAAGGGGCGGGAGGGGGAAACTTTGCTTGTGAATATCTCTTAAACCATAAAGGTTTGAGAGATAAGACTTATATCGTTCTTCATGTTTTCTTAATACCTACAAAATAAAATAAAGATAAAACAAAGTATTACTATCCCTTTAAGTGCAGGACCAGCGTGACGGTCCGGGTATGTCACAGGATGAGAAGGGGTTAAAGGAGCAGTAAACTTTCTTAATGAAAACATTTATGTTATAAAGCCTTTTCTGCTGAGTAAAACAAGGTCACTCCCACCGCTGTCGGTTGTTTTTATTCAAATGATAAAACAGTGCGTTTACTTCCTGATCGTTCTAACTGACAGGAAGTGACTCAGAAGTTTCTATCACATTCTATTGAGAACTGTAAGTCACTGACTTTTCTCTCCATTATAATGTAACAGTATCTGGATTTTGACCATTAGAGGGCATTGCTAATGTAAAAAAACAAGGGTTTAAAACATAATACTGCTGGAAATATGCATCTCTCAGCAGTAGGACTACCCTTATTGTACTCAACAGGAAAAGTCCTACAATATATATATTTTTCATAAAAAACGTTTACTGCTCCTTTAAGTGTTTAAGGAGTTAAAATGTCCTTCAGAAAACGTCAGCCATTCCTGGAACAAGATCCTGTCTTATTCTCATGGGTCCTTCATTACAGAATTGGATTCTTAGCTAATGGAATACAAGGTATTTAGAGAATATCTGTGTAATAAATCTACTGTAGCAGTGCCGGCGATTTTTATTATATTGCTCTAAATACAAATGTATATCACTTTTTTCGTTAGTTTGCGGAATTGGGTTTGTTGCTCCATGTAACAGTGTGTGACATTAATTACCACCAGATTACCTGTTATTTACAGTGATTGCTAAATAATGCGTCTTGAGCTCCGTCCCATCCTAATGGAAGATATACGAAGATGCAACAAGCTTTGGTTGGAGAATTTAATTGAAGCTGCAAATCATATTAAACATGCTTCCCTGGCTCCAAATTTAGCTCATTTTCAAACATACAGCAGAGATAGGAAATCCAGAAATCCAAGAGTATATGTCTGTAGATCTTTAACCCCTTAAGTACCAGAGGGGTATTCAAAGCACTAAGGATCACAAACCATTTTTTATTCATTTTTTTGCCGTTCCATGATGGTCCTGGCACGTCATGGGTCCTTATCGCAACCCAACCCATGATGTGCCAGGATCATCATGGATCCTGTAGGGGTTATAGGGGATCTATATACTAGGACACGTTGCTATGAATTTGTTGCAGCTCAGAATTTTTGGGTTCAGTACTTACATGGCCTGAAAGTTCATGGTGGCTCTATAGTTGATCATAGAACTCCATAGGATACTGTAGTAACAGCGCCATTTCAGGCCATGGAAGTACTGCACATTTGAGATGCAATCATTTTTTAATCTAGATAGACAGATAGACAGATAGATAGATAGATAGATAGATAGATAGATAGATAGATAGATAGATAGATAGATAGATAGATATTGAGCTTTGCTAACCCTTTATCCCTTATATATGTGTGTACTGGTATATTAGCACAATTTTCCAGGGAACACAACTGATGAAGGGATTAAGTTTAGGATTTTCTACTTTTCCTCCCACTTCCCACCCACTTCTCCTCCTTCCCACCTTGTCCCTCCCACTTTATGATACAAAGACAATTAAGCCCCACCTCCTTTAATGCCACTAATCACGTCATTGACATCCCCCTGGTCGTCAGCAATTGAGCACTCTCCGTGGTCTCAAGATAAAGAAGTTCAAGGTAAGTAAAATAGAGGATTTAACCAGTGATGAACTAGGAGATGGTCCTCTGAACATGGACCTGCTACCAGCTGTGTAATGAAAGAAGACATCCCAACAGCAAAATACAGCTACAACTGTAAAGGCACACATCATTTATTACATAAATATGTGTGTGTACCAAAATGCATATTAGCATAATTTTTCAGGGAACACAATCCCTTCATCAGCAACTGATGAAGGGATTGCATTCCCCAAATATTTTGCTAATATATGATTCTGGACATATATAATGATGATAGCTTAGGTGATATTGTTCACATGTGTTATGGCTGGGATTTCCTCTTTCATCATATCTCTGTGAACATGACATCCAGGACTGACTTAAAGGGATAGTAATACTTCGTTTTATCTTTATTTTATTTTGTAAGCATTAAAAACATGAAGAATGATATAAGTCTTATCTGTCAAACCTTTATGGTTTAAGAGATATTCACAAACAAAGTATCCCCCCCCCCGTACAGCCAGATCAGAAGGAAGGTGCCCAGGTAGACTGCAGAGAGGGACAATCTTCAATTAAGATAAGGGAAAAAGCTGAAAAACTTGTCAAGGGGGGAAGGGCTTTCATTGTTTTCATACAAAGAAGATTGTCCCCTTCTGTTATCTGTCTGGTCTATGGACTGGATTCCACATCTGAGAAGAGATGGCTTACACTAGGTAAAAGGGACGGGAGGGGGAAGCTTTGCTTGTGAATATCTCTTAAACCATAAAGGTTTGAGACATAAGACTTATATCATTCTTCATGTTTTTTTAATGCCTACAAAATAAAATAAAGTTAAAACAAAGTATTACTATCCCTTTAAGATGTTGGGGGAGATGCACTAAGATCTGATAAAGATGTGATAAAGTGGAGATAACTGATCCAATGAGATTACTTCTCCAAATCCTATGTAATAATATGGACCAGTGCACTAAGATTTCTCCAGCTTGACATAGCTTAGTGTATAGGCTCCATGAAATAACAAAGACATTGGAGATGTGATATCACTAGTGAAGTCGTCTCCACTTTATCTCCTCTTTATCACACCTTAGGGCCTAACCCACATTATCTCCTGAACCATCGAGCAAGGGAAACATTTGTAGGGGCCATTAAAATTTACTGGCCATAGTAGGATAAGTTGGGGGTTATTATTTAGTTATCCTTTAATAAAAAAGGGTACAAAAGTAAGCAATCTATTTTGTAGTTTATAGTGTTTTTATTGTCACAAAGACTTATGCCAAATCTGCATCTCAATACTGAGTTGATGAAAGAAGAGGTGGGGATTTGACAATTATTGTAAAATGCTTCTTGTATTTGATGGAGACAGGGAAGGGAATGACATGCATTGATCTATTTTTAATCACTATCATTAATTGAGCTGTATTTTTCATTTATACATTTCACGGAACATTTCCCTCTATTTAATCCTAGAATTCATCTGCATGCAAATAAACATTCACACAATTAGGCCTGAGAAGCTTGCTGGGTGAGATAGATATGAATGTCAAACCATCACAAGACTTTATTTTAATCTTCTGAATGCCAGAGAGGTGTCCAATGCATTGCAAAGCCCTGGACCGATGAGTCAAAATTTTAAATATTTGACTTTAGCAGAGGGCAGTTTGTTCCTCGAAGGGCTGGAGAGTGGTACAGGAATGAGTGTCTGCAGGCAGCAGTGAAGCATGGTGGAGGTTTCCTTGCAAGTTTGGTGCTGATTTCTGCAAAGGGAGTTGGGGATTTGGTCAAAATTAATGGTTTCCTCAATGCTGAGAAGTACAGGCAGATACTTATTCATCATGCAGTACCATCAGTGAGGCATCTGATTGGCCCCAAAGTTATTCTGCAGCATGACAATGGCCTCAAACATACAGTCAAAGTCATTAAAAACTATCTTCAACGTAGAGAAAAACAAGGAGTGCAGGAAGTAATGGTATGGCCACCACAGAGCCCTGATCTCAACATCATTGAGTCTGTCTGGGATTACATAAAGAGAGATAAGCAACTGAGGCACCTAAATCCACAGGAGAACTGTAGTTAATTCTCCAAGATGTTTGGAACAAGCTACCTGCCGAGTTCCTTAACCCGATACCGATAAATGACTTACCAGGTACGTCCCGCAAAAACTGTCACTGTCACGGAAGTCCGTGTCTCTGTGCGACTGCACGCCGTTCGGAGACTCCAGAATCAGTTTTAAAAAAAAAATGTTCCACGGGAGTTAAGGTGACAGCCGAGTACGAACGCGGCTGTCACTAAGGGGTTAACAAACTATGTGCAAGTGTACCTAGAAGAACTGATGCTGTTTTGAAGGCAAAGGGTGGTCACACCAACTATTGATTTGATTTAGATTTTTCTTCTGTTCACTCACTTTGCATTTGGTTAATTCATAAAAATAAACTATTTTTGAGGCCATTCTTACTTTACAGCATTTTTCATACCTGCCTAAAACTTTTGCACAGTACTGTATATATTGCAGAATTTATCCTAATGAGGAAAAACATGAGTAAAACAAAAATAAAAATGTATTGTAGTTCAAACTTGAATTTTTGGGGTACTTTATACCATGATCTGAAATTTCCCAGTGGCCTTGTTGCTTCAGCATCCTATGGAGATATATTTTCACTGACAATAGTTGTCTATAGTCTGCAGAACCAACAGCGTTACCACAAAATTTTAGGGCATAGAAATACTATATCCAAAAAAATTGAGTTTGAGAGGCAAAATCTTTTGAATAAAACACCTCTCAGTGGTGGGAGTGTCCTTACAAAACTGATTAAACCTTGCATATATATATATATATATATATATATATATATATATATCATATTAGCTGATACTATGCCTTTAAAGGACACTAACACATAAAAACAACATTGTATTATCTATTTTTTTTTTTCAGTTAACTATTTTTTTAGTTATTTATACCAGGGCTGACCATAGCGCGGTAAGTAATAGTTTATTATTAACCTTTTAAATGCCAGAGGGGCACGCAACGCATTGCTTTGCAATGCGTTGCATACTCCTCTGGTACTCAAAGGATTAACAGGTGTTCGTATGCTTATACATGGTCTATGAACTAAAAACAACTTTGGTGATCCTGAAAGAGCTTTCAAAATCGCAGGATTTCCCTGATTAATCACAGGTGAGTCAGTCACAATGAATGATCTACTGATTATCTCACCTGTGCTTAATCAGGGAAATTCTTACATACTGGCCTGCTGGTGGCCCTTGAGGACTGAACTTGGACAGCCTTGGTTTAGATGTATAGATTATGATAATCTAAATACCTCAAAAACTAGTTTTCTAAATAAAAAATGACTTTTACAATTTATAGGTGATTTTGAAAGCTCTTTCAGAATCACCAACGTTGTTTTTAGTTGATAGATCATATATAAGCATGCGACCACCTGTTGATAATAAGCTATTACTTTTCACACTATGGACAGGAAATTAAAAAAAAAATGTATGATTTTTTTTTTTTTCTTTTGCTCCTTGGTTCAGGAAATAATAGGAGTAATGTACGAATCTGCCAGTGCAGCTCTGCTTACATTAGCCTCCAACTCCCGTGTCATTACTTGTATGTACAGGGCAGGGGTAGAGAATAGTGATGAGCGAGCATGCTCGGCCGAAGCTCGGTTCGGCTCGAGCATCGCTCTGCTCGGCACATGGCAGTACTCGTACGAGTACCGCATGTGCTCGCCCGCCATGTTCGGGTCTCCTCCCCGCACGTTTCGCGGCTGCTGCGCAGCCAATAAACGTGCGGGAAGGCTCTGACATCAGTGTAATGCCAGCAGCCATGTTGGCTGCTGGCATTACACTGATTGGCTGGCCAGAACCCGTGATCGGGTGCTGTATAGCACCTGACCAGCGAGTTCGGCTCAGTCTTAGTCAGGGAGAGATGAGGATAGGAAGGGAAAGTCAGTGTAGGGAGAAGAAAAGTGTTGGAACACCATATAAAGACCCAAAAGTCCTTTTTAGGACTGTTGTGTGTGGGGGCAGCAGTGATATTTTGTTTTGGGGGGCACAAATTTAAAAAAAAAACTTCACATATTCCGTTCACTGTGCCTAGCCGCAGATTAGCAGCACATTCTGTTTAGTGTGCAAAGTTGCAGATTAGCAGCACATTCTGTTTAGTGTGCAAAGTTGCAGATAAGCAGCACATTCTGTTTAGTGTGAAAAGTTGCAGATTAGCAGCACATTCTGTTTAGTGTGCAAAGTTTAAAAAATAAACGTCACATATTCCGTTCACTGTGCCTAGCCGCAGATTAGCAGCACATTCTGTTTAGTGTGCAAAGTTGCAGATTAGCAGCACATTCTGTTTAGTGTGCAAAGTTGCAGATTAGCAGCACATTCTGTTTAGTGTGCAAAGTTTAAAAAATAAACGTCACATATTCCGTTCACTGTGCATAGCCGCAGATTAGCGCACATTCTGTTTAGTGTGCAAAGTTGCAGATTAGCAGCACATTCTGTTTAGTGTGCAAAGTTTAAAAAATAAACGTCACATATTCCGTTCACTGTGCCTAGCCGCAGATTAGCAGCACATTCTGTTTAGTGTGCAAAGTTGCAGATTAGCAGCACATTCTGTTTAGTGTGCAAAGTTTAAAAAATAAACGTCACATATTCCGTTCACTGTGCCTAGCCGCAGATTAGCAGCACATTCTGTTTAGTGTGCAAAGTTTAAAAAATAAACGTCACATATTCCGTTCACTGTGCCTAGCCACAGATTAGCAGCACATTCTGTTTAGTGTACAAAGTTGCAGATTAGCAGCACATTCTGTTTAGTGTGCAAAGTTTAAAAAATAAACGTCACATATTCCGTTCACTGTGCCTAGCCGCAGATTAGCAGCATTCTGTTTAGTGTGCAAAGTTTAAAAAATAAACGTCACATATTCCGTTCACTGTGCCTAGCCGCAGATTAGCAGCACATTCTGTTTAGTGTGCAAAGTTACAGATTAGCAGCACATTCTGTTTAGCGTGCAAAGTTTAAAAAATAAACGTCACATATTCCGTTCACTGTGCCTAGCCGCAGATTAGCAGCACATTCTGTTTAGTGTGCAAAGTTGCAGATTAGCAGCACATTCTGTTTAGTGTGCAAAGTTTAAAAAATAAACGTCACATATTCCGTTCACTGTGCCTAGCCGCAGATTAGCAGCACATTCTGTTTAGTGTGCAAAGTTGCAGATTAGCAGCACATTCTGTTTAGTGTGCAAAGTTTAAAAAATAAACGTCACATATTCCGTTCACTGTGCCTAGCCGCAGATTAGCAGCACATTCTGTTTAGTGTGCAAAGTTGCAGATTAGCAGCACATTCTCTTTAGTGTGCAAAGTTTAAAAAATAAACGTCACACATTCCGTTCACTGTGCCTAGCCGCAGATTAGCAGCACATTCTGTTTAGTGTGCAAAGTTTAAAAAATAAACGTCACATATTCCGTTCACTGTGCCTAGCCGCAGATTAGCAGCACATTCTGTTTAGTGTGCAAAGTTGCAGATTAGCAGCACATTCTGTTTAGTGTGCAAAGTTTAAAAAATAAACGTCACATATTCCGTTCACTGTGCCTAGCCGCAGATTAGCAGCACATTCTGTTTAGTGTGCAAAGTTTAAAAAATAAACGTCACATATTCCGTTCACTGTGCCTAGCCGCAGATTAGCAGCACATTCTGTTTAGTGTGCAAAGTTGCAGATTAGCAGCACATTCTGTTTAGTGTGCAAAGTTTAAAAAATAAACGTCACATATTCCGTTCACTGTGCCTAGCCGCAGATTAGCAGCACATTCTGTTTAGTGTGCAAAGTTGCAGATTAGCAGCAAATTCTGTTTAGTGTGCAAGGTTTAAAAAATAAACGTCACATATTCCGTTCACTGTGCCTAGCCGCAGATTAGCAGCACATATTCCGTGTAATATGAAGAAGGCGGGTAAAAACGGACGGGGAAGTGGACGTGATCCTGATAGTTCAGGGCGCGGGTCAGGACGCGTAGAAACTGTGCCTGGTGCCAGAGCACAAGAAAGAAAGACATCCACCATACCTAGCTTCATGTCTCAGTTTACAGGGCGTCGCAGGACATCACTCTCGAGGTCAGACCACTGCGAACAGGTGGTCGGTTGGATTTCAGCTGATACTGCTTCCAGTCGGTTAAGCACCACCCTGTCTTCCACCAAGTCCACTCTCAGTAGCCAAGAGTCTGGTCAACACAATCCTCACCCTGATCATCCTTCCTCCCACCATAGAGGGTCTGGCCAAAGAAGTGATCCCACACTGGGATATAGTGAGGAGCTCGTCTCATCACCAATCCTTCATTTGAACCTCTCTCCAAGCACGCTTGCAGAGGAACATGAGATCTTGTGCCCTGATTCACAACCTCTAGAGGGTACCCAATCACAAGAAGATGACAGAGGGGAACGGCATTTAAGGTCAAAGGAAGTGGATGATGATGATGATGAGACACAGTTGCCATCAAATCAACCACAATTACTGTCTCAAGACCTTGTTGAGGAGGATGATACACAGTTGTCAATGACTGAGTATGTGGTGGGATCAAGAAATGAGGAGGATGATCAGAGTGAGGAAGTGGAGGAGGACTTGGTGGACGATGAGGTCACTGACCCCACCTGGGAAGGTGGAGAGCCGAGCGATGACAGCAGTCCTGAGGGTGAGCCATCTGCAGCACCGCAACAGGCTGGAAGAGGCAGTGGTGTGGCTAAAGAAAGAAGGCGGACCGCACCAAACCGGCCCGCAAATGTTCCACGGAGCACCCCCTTGCATAAATCTCCCTTGCCAAGGGCTAGGTGTTCCGCGGTATGGCGTTTTTTTAAGGAAAGTGCGGACGACAAAAAATTGTAGTTTGCAACCTGTGCCACACCAGAATGAGCCGAGGCATGAACACTAGCAACCTCACCACCACCAGCATGATCCGACACATGGCATCCAAGCACCGTAATAAGTGGGAGGAACGCTCGGATCGCCAATCTGTGTCTGCAGGCCACACCACTGCCTCCTCTTCCCCTGTTTTCGGTGCCGGCCAATCGCCTGTCGAAGGCGCAGGCCCGCATACCTCCCGCCCTGCACCTGTACCATCTGAAGCACCATCAGCGACCACATCCACTTCCCTGTCCCAGCGCAGCGTCCAAATGTCGTTACCCCAGGCATTTGAGCGCAAGCGAAAATACCCAGCCACCCACCCACAGGCCATAGCACTAACCTCACACCTTTCCAAATTACCGGCCATCGAAATGCTGCCATTTAGGCTTGTGGAGACTGAGTCCTTCCGCAGCATGATGGCAGCAGCTGTCCCTCGGTACGCAGTCCCCAGCCGCCACTACTTTTCCCGGTGTGCCGTCCCCGCCTTACACCACCATGTGTCCCGTAACATCACCCGTGCCCTGACCAGCGCAGTTACTGGGAAGGTCCACTTAACGACTGACACATGGACAAGTGCTTGTGGCCAGGGACGCTACATTTCCCTGACGGCACACTGGGTGAATGTCGTGGAGGCTGGGAGCGACTCGGACCCTGGGATGGCACAGGTGCTACCCACGCCGAGGATTGCGGGCCCTACCTCCATCAGGGTTTCCGCCAGCACCTACGTTATTGGCTCCTCCTCCTCCGTTTCCACCTCCGAATTCTCTGCGCGCAGCGCCACTCACCCATCAGCCGGTAGCTGGAAGCAGTGTAGCACTGCAGTGGGGAAGCGTCAACAGGCCGTGCTGAAGCTGATCTGCCTTGGGGACAAACAGCACACGGCCTCAGAGCTGTTGCAGGGGATTAGTCACCAGACCGAGCAGTGGCTCTCGCCACTCAACCTGCAACCAGGCATGGTTGTGTGTGATAATGGGCGTAACTTGGTGGCGGCTTTGGAGCTCGGCAAGCTCACGCACGTACCATGCCTAGCGCATGTATTTAATTTAGTGGTTCAGCGATTTCTAAAAACCTACCCCAATTTGCATGATCTCTTGACCAAGGTGCGCCACGTGTGTGCACATTTCCGTAAGTCATCAACAGCTTCAGCCGGCCTGTTGAAGCTGCAGCAGCGCTTACAATTGCCAGCTCACCGGCTGCTGTGTGACGTGAGCACGCGCTGGAACTCCACCTTCCACATGTTGGCCCGGCTTTGTGAGCAGCAGAGGGCTGTAGTGGAGTACCAGCTGTTACACGGTCGTCGCCTCTCCGTTCAACTTCCTCTAATCAGAAGTGAGGAGTGGGAATGGATGTCGGACCTCTGTGAGGTTTTACGCAATTTTGAGGAATCGACACAGATGGTGAGCGGCGATAACGCTATTATCAGTGTAACCATCCCACTTCTGTGTCTACTGAAATGCTCGCTGCTCACAATTAAAACCGACGCTTTGCATGTGGAAGAGGTGGAAATGCGGGAGGAAGAGCTTACACAAGGTGATAGCCAGAGCACCCTCACTTCGTCTTCTCAGCGACAATTGGAGGAGGCGGAGGAGGAGGAGGAGGAGGAGGAAGACACGGTTGCCTCCGCTACAGAGGGTAGCCATGGAACTTTAGTTCCATCTCTTCAGCGTGGGTGGGCAGAAGAGGAGGAAGAGGATGAGGAGATGAGGAGATCTTGCCTGTTGGTACTCTGGCACACATGGCTGACTTTATGTTAGGCTGCCTTTCCCGTGACCCACGCGTTATACGCATTTTAGACAACACGGATTACTGGGTGTTCACCCTTCTGGACCCCCGCTACAAAGAGAATTTCTCATCTCTCATTCCTCCGGTGGAGAGGACAAGCAAAATGGTGCAATACCAGAGGGTTCTTGTCGAAAAATTGCTCCAAAATTTTCCATCTGACAACGCTGGCGGCAGAGTACGTGCTACCTTGGCCAACCGAGAAGGGGAGAAAAGGGGAGCACACAGCAGTTCCGACAAAGGCAGGGCAACACTCTCCAAGGCGTGGGACACCTTCATGACACCCCGCCAGCACCCTCACCCTGATGCGCAGCCTAGTGTCACAAGGAGGGAAAAGTTTTGGAAGATGGTGAAGGAGTACGTAGCAGACCGTGTCAGCGTCCTCAATGATCCCTCTGTGCCTTACAACTACTGGGTGTCCAAGCTGGACACGTGGTATGAACTGGCACTCTACGCCTTGGAGGTGCTGGCCTGCCCTGCCGCCAGCGTTCTGTCTGAGCGGGTATTTAGTGCTGCTGGTGGCATCATAACAGATAAGCGTATCCGCCTTTCCACCGAAAATGCTGATAGGTTGACACTTATAAAAATGAACAAGGCCTGGATTTCCCCTGACTTCTCCACTCCACTGGAGGAAAGCCCCGGGGGAACATAAAGTCACTTTAGATATGTTATTTACAATGATGGGAATACTCTGTATTCCCATTCACCCCTTCCACCCAAAAAACGGGTATATGGTTGACTCTTAATCTTCTCATCCTCCTCCTCCTCTTCCATATACCCGGTGATATAATTTTTATATAGGGCCAGCTCACCAGCGGGCCCTGTGATATAATTTTTATATAGGGCCAGCTCACCAGCGGGCCCTGTGATATAATTTTTATATAGGGCCAGCTCACCAGCCTGCCCTGTTTGACAATTTTTGTATAGGTCAGCTCACCAGCGGGCCTTCTCATATAATGTTTTATTGGGTCAGCTCTCTAGCGGGCCCTCTCATATAATGTTTTATACCATCAGCTCACTAGCGGGCCTTCGCATATAATGTTTAGGATGGTCAGCTCCGCAGCAGACCCTCACCCATAATGTTTTAGAGGGTCACCAGCAGGCCATTAATCCTAATTTTTCAAGGCTGTGTATGATGCCCTCCTTTATGTGTAATAAAGGGTGTATTGGAGTGACATTTCAGTCTAATTTTTGGCAGCCCTTTCACTTAGTGCATAGGCTTTATGAGTGTTGGACCACTACCTGAACTATTGTACCACAATGTGAATGAGGCCCTCCATTTTGTGATATACAGGTTGTATCGGAGTGCCTCAGGTCCTCCCATTGAATTAAATAGGGCTGGGGTGTTCGACAGAGCAGAAGGTAGTTCTTGGCTTCATCCACTAAGTCACTTCGTCACTTTTACTCAATGGATCAGACCCCACTGTTCCGACTATAAATTTTGGACTTAACAAGGGCAAACGGACATGTTGTAAAACCTGTGGTAGCTGCGGCCTCCGTTCCTGAATGCTGTACCTTACCCGGGCCATAACCACGTTGAACACCTGCTTTACTCTGCGCACGTTTCCCTCTTAATCATGGCCCCAGTTCCGAAAAATCGATGAAATTTTTTGCAGAATTTGCAAATGATATACAAGTAAATATACAGCAAATACTGTTTGGTAACAATTTTTCGCCTAAAATCGTTTTTATCTTCCTTTTTGTGTGTTTTACGGTCAGTCTGTAAAAATGGCGTACTACGGGCGAAACATCGTTCCCAGCAGCGACGTTGGAGTCCAAGATGCATCCAGATATCCTCCCTATGCTGTCCCTGAACCATTTCTGTGGTGTTTCCATCATTTTCTGCCCTTTTCCTATGGACCAGGCACCCTCCCCTCATCAGAGCAGGGGGTGCCTGGTGTAATGCTCGAGTCCTCCCATTGACTTCAATGGGGCTCGGGTGCTCGGCCGAGCACTCGAGCCTCCGGGGGCGCTCGGTCAGAGCACCCGAACACCCGAGCATTGGGGTGCTCGATCATCACTAGTAGAGAACCTTTGGATTGTCAGCTGCTGGGGCAGTGATTCTCAGCTCCAGTCCTCGGGGCACACCAACAGGTAATTTTTTCAAGATATCCCTAATTAATCAGAGGTGACTCAATCACAATGACTGAGCCACTAATTACTCACCTGTGTTTAAGCAGGAACAACCAGAAACCCTGCACTTTTGGTGTGTCCCAGAGGACTAATGTTGAGAATCACTGTGCTGGGGACTACTACTGCTCCCATTAACCCTGACCAGCTGTTTGCTGGGGACGATGGGAGTTGTGATCACTGCAGTTGGTGAGCCAAAAGCTACCGACCCCTGTATTACAGTATATGATTTCTGTAGTGCATTCTGGCACACATACTCTACCATCTTTAAACCTTTGACTGCCAGAGGGGTACGCAACACAATGTGTTGTGTAACTCTCTGGCATTCAAAGGGTTAAGACTTTAATGCCATCAGAGCCCTTATGCCTTACCCATACAATGTGTGGACAAATGGGGTAAAGTGATACATTTTCCTCTGTTCCTTGTTTAAAGGGATAGTAGTGGATGAAACAAAATGCAGCTCTGATTAAGACTCATATGCTATAGGCCAAAGTAGAGCGGTATATCAATATATTCATATTTGTATTTCAAGAGTATTTCAATTCTAAAGTATCCCCCTCCCTGCCCGTATACCTATGTCATGCTTCCCCTTTAAGCTGGTCAGGTGGAATGCAGCGAGGGACGATCTTCATTGAGAGTTAGGAAAATCCTGCCTTCATTCAACAAAGGGGGAGGGGTTTTCCTTATACTCAGTGACTGAAAATTGTCCCTTGCTGCCAGCTGTCCTGTCCCAGGACCGGATTCCACAACTGAGAGGAGGCAGCTAAGAGTAGGTAAAAGGGGAGGGAGGGGATCCTTTAGATTTGAATACTCTTAAACTACAAATCGGAAAATATTGAAATAACACTCTACCTGGCCCACAGCATATGAGGCTTAATAAGAGCAGCATTTTTTTTTTCCATTCATTGCTATCCCTTTAACCCTTTGAGTTCCAGAGGAATGTCCAATGCATTGCATGCTGTTAAAAAAGGTGTAAAGGAAGGGAACACCCCAAAACACCAAGAGACTACCCACTGTCTTCCTCTTGATACAAGTGATTTTAAAGGGAAGAAATTGTGCCATAAGGAACTTAATAAATTGGTTTCTGCAGCCACAGGAGTAGAAAAGCATTTCCAGCTCTTATTACATTTAGTCTTATTTTTTGGTAAATCCACCATCTAACACCTCCAGTCTTGATAGTAATCTCTTCCACTTACCTTACATCCCCCCTTATCACTTCCTGCCCTAATAGTAACCCCCCCCATGCTTAAGTTTGCATGGAATTTTATTTGTTCATTCCCCAACTAACAGTTCCTGCCCTAATACAAACGCCTCCCCAAATGATCTTAAAGGGATAGTAATACTTTATTATTACTATCCCTCATATTGTAGATATTTGCAAAATAAGTTAATAGCCCCCATGTTCATCTCTCAAACCTTTATGGTTTGAGAGATAACTGAAGGCAAAGTTCCTCCCTCCCTCCCTCCCCCTTCCCTGAAGTCAGCGTTGTGCTGACTGCAAGGATAACCAGTCTGTCTTTAATCAGGCGGCTCTGCAGCAGAGCCGCGATCGCGTTAGTGACAAACAATTATTTCACTGAAATGGTCTTCTATATGTGATTGCAAACCAAGCATGTAGAAGACAGTTTCAGTGAAATAATTCTTTGTCACTAATGGGATCTCGGCTCTGCTGCAGAGCCACAAGCCTGTCGTATGACAGACTTCTCCTGCAGTCAGCACAACGCTGACTTCAGGGAAGGGGGAGGGAGGGGGGAACTTTGCTTTTGGTTATCTCTCAAACCATAAAGGTTTGAGAGATGAACCTGGGGGCTATTAACTTATTTTGCAGATACCTACAATATGACGTATTACTATCCCTTTAACCTGAGCAGTAACATTAATGGCCACAATGAATAAATTCTAAGTGGAATGTTACTACAAATTCATTATTTCATTCAAACTAATGTCTCATGCTACACCCATAAATATGGAAGATTTTATTCAAGAGATATATAGATGTAGACACAATCTACCTTCGATATAGAGATTCAGATAAACATCACTTCCTTTATCACCATGTGATATCAACTAGTTTTAAAGCCCATGTACACGTGCTAACACTGGCGGTTCTGCAGTAATGCGCAGCACTGACTGCCCGCGCCGTGGCTGATATGGAGAGGGGGCTCTGAATTCAGACCGCAGTCCTCTCTGCACACCTGAGGGTGGACAGAGAGGACTACTCTGAGTGCCAGAGAGGTACGCAACCCATTGCTTTGCAATGCGTTGCGTACCTCTCTGGCACTCAAAGGGTCAATTAGGAAATGCTAGCATTCATTTAAAATAAGCATAACACATTCAATAAACTTCCCCCATTACCTGGTAATATGCAGCATTAACTTTAGAGATAGTCACATAAAATATCCCTGCAAGAGAACAGAAAAGCAATTTATATTCATTAGAATATTTCTTATAATAGTCCTATATTAAAAGACGTCAAAACAACTTTTTATCAGTCCTTCAGTTACTTCAAGAGCGCGTATGTGAAATTAGAGATCAAGCAGCAGGTCACTGACAGTGAATTGGAAGGATGCTTGATAAACAGTAATCTCACTGAAAAAATGGAAGAAACGGGAAACTGTTTAAAAGGAATTTAATCATTTGAATGCTGGAGAGGAATCCAGTGCATTGCAATGCGACGTGTTGGATTCTTCACTGGAGCTCAAACTGGAGAGGAATCCAGTGCATTGCAATGTGACGTGTTGGATTCTTCTCTGGCTCTCAGACTGGAGAGGAATCCAGTGCATTGCAATATGACATGTTGGATTCTTCTCTGGAGCTCAAACTGGAGAGGAATCCAGTGCATTGCAATATGACATGTTGGATTCTTCTCTGGAGCTCAAACTGGAGAGGAATCCAGTGCATTGCAATGTGACGTGTTGGATTCTTCTCTGGCTCTCAGACTGGAGAGGAATCCAGTGCATTGCAATGTGACGTGTTGGATTCTTCTCTGGAGCTCAAACTGGAGAGGAATCCAGTGCATTGCAATATGACATGTTGGATTCTTCTCTAGCTCTCAAACTGGAGAGGAATCCAGTGCATTGCAATGCGATGTGTTGGATTCTTCTCTGGCTCTCAGACTGGAGAGGAATCCAGTGCATTGCAATATGACATGTTGGATTCTTCTCTGGAGCTCAAACTGGAGAGGAATCCAGTGCATTGCAATATGACATGTTGGATTCTTCTCTGGCTCTCAGACTGGAGAGGAATCCAGTGCATTGCAATATGACATGTTGGATTCTTCTCTGGAGCTCAAACTGGAGAGGAATCCAGTGCATTGCAATATGACATGTTGGATTCTTCTCTGGAGCTCAAACTGGAGAGGAATCCAGTGCATTGCAATGCGACGTGTTGGATTCTTCTCTGGCTATCACACTGGAGAGGAATCCAGTGCATTGCAATGTGACGTGTTGGATTCTTCTCTGGCTCTCAGACTGGAGAGGAATCCAGTGCATTGCAATGCGATGTGTTGGATTCTTCTCTGGCTCTCAGACTGGAGAGGAATCCAGTGCATTGCAATATGACATGTTGGATTCTTCACTGGCTCTCAAACTGGAGAGGAATCCAGTGCATTGCAATGCGACGTGTTGGATTCTTCTCTGGCTCTCAGACTGGAGAGGAATCCAGTGCATTGCAATATGACATGTTGGATTCTTCTCTGGAGCTCAAACTGGAGAGGAATCCAGTGCATTGCAATATGACATGTTGGATTCTTCTCTGGCTCTCAGACTGGAGAGGAATCCAGTGCATTGCAATATGACGTGTTGGATTCTTCTCTGGCTCTCAGACTGGAGAGGAATCCAGTGCATTGCAATATGACATGTTGGATTCTTCTCTGGAGCTCAAACTGGAGAGGAATCCAGTGCATTGCAATATGACATGTTGGATTCTTCTCTGGCTCTCAGACTGGAGAGGAATCCAGTGCATTGCAATATGACATGTTGGATTCTTCTCTGGAGCTCAAACTGGAGAGGAATCCAGTGCATTGCAATGCGACGTGTTGGATTCTTCTCTGGCTCTCAAACTGGAGAGGAATCCAGTGCATTGCAATGTGATGTGTTGGATTCTTCTCTGGCACTCAAACGGGTAACAGTCTTATTTGAGTTTTGCCGTTGAGCATGAAGGTAGTTTCCCAGCTGATGGTTTTGTAGTCCAATGGGACACTGCGGTCCTGCTCTCAGATAATGTGGATGTTATGTATATTTGTATTAGTTAGATGGATAGTGTTAACTCGAGGTTGGGCTTTTAGAGTACTCTTAATTGGACTCTGAATTAGACCACTGAGATATAATGAATGGATGTGTTTAAAGGGATAGTAATGTTTCACAAAAACAGCAGCTACAATTAATCTTCATAGTATTTGAGCCATGGAGAGTGTTATTTCAATACTGACAGATTTGTAGTACAAGAGTAATTGAATGATAAAGTATCCCCCTCACTCCCCTTTTACTTAGTGTATGACTCTTCCCCTCAGATGTGAAATCTGGTCTCTTGATCAGACAGATAACAGCAAGGGACAATCTTCTTACTGTGATCATAAGGAAAACCCTGCCACCTTGACAGGTTTTTCAGGTTTTTTCCTTAGCTCAGTGGAAATTGTCCCTCTCTGTGTTCCATCCAGACAGTCTTGCTGCTCTGAGGTGAGCAGTAAAAGGGACAGGAGGGGGATACTTTATCATTCAATTACTCTTGAACTGCAACTCTGACAGAATTGAAATAACACTCTCCAAGGCCCAAATACTATGAAGATTAATTGGAGCTGATTTTATTATGAAACATTACTATCCCTTTAAATTGTAGCTGTTCTGTTTGTTCATTTTGGGAATTACATACAGGCAACTTAGGATGATAAAGCAGTGTATGCGCTTAGAAACGCGTACCCTTGAGTATCATTTTAATACATATTTTGTACATTACGGAATGGCTTCTTTTATTTTTTTTTTTTTTTTTTTATTTTACTATTATATATATATAAGTCAATTGAGAAGCACTCACGCTAACAAAGTAAGTTGCCTGGGTGCAATAAATTAAGCCAATATGTAAATTGTTCTCCAATCGAAAAAAGCACTCTCAGGTCTTTCTTTATACTGACAAAAGCGTTTATTCAGCGGATCAACGTTTCGGTTACATTGTAATAACCTTCATCAAGGATGCTAATAGTGTGAAAACAACTCCCTCATATACCCTAAGTGCACAAACTGGCGCCAGAAAGGCGCAATGTGAGTGGATATGACATCACATCCAGTAATCGTTACATCAACGAGTGACATTCCCATACACCAAATGGATATATCATATACATATAAATAAACAAACTGTTAAAAAGTATAATGCTACTAGTAATTAATAATAAAATCAATACCTTTAGCAATCATCAGTGTTATCGCATTATGCTAGTCAGAGACATCGGGTTTGTTAAACCTATGCAGTTATAAGTATTCACGAGGCACCCGCGCATCGCAACGCATGGCGCTCTCAATGTATATTACATTCTACCATACAGATTCATCCTTTGTGTCACTTAGAGGTACTTCGAGATTATAATAGTGCCTAATAATATCTTGAGTGGTGGAGTTGGAATCTGTGCCGACTCACTCCAAGTGCCGCTAATAGCACCCGAATAGTTTAGATCACAGTAAATACCCAACACCCCCTCATAGGCATCCATCAAATAAGAATGAATAATGTATGGTGAAAAAATTCAAAGGCAGAAAATCAGAAACGAGATAGATATCAGATGTCAAAGGTCCGTAACCCATACCGGTAAATAATAGATACAGGGTCAGATGAGGATAACCTACAGGGTTTCAAGTGCGCCCCTTGTGGGTGATCAGTACACAGTCTAATTCCAAAAAGTAACAGTGTTACAATTAATGTAACAATTACTTTAATAATAAGTGCATGTATTTCTGTGTGCTTTTATGCTAACGGTGAATAACCTAAGCCAGTCTCTAGTTATAAGGATTCATAACACAAGCTTGTTAGAGAGACATCGATTCATGTTCACTAAACACAATATATTCAGCATTTTAGTAATTAAGTCATCCGGATCAAAAATTCAAAAGGACAGAGGTATACCAATGTCTAGAACATTGACCCCTACTCTTGATCGTAGTTCCCGGGTTTTATTAGCGAGTCTGAATTATCTCAGAAACCAGATGTTCTTCATCCTGGAGACGGAATATGCTGGACAGGAGGTCCCATTTATACATATTCCTTACTTCCTGTCATCTCCTTTGGTAGATGGAACACAGGTCATCCTGATTAAAATCGAATGAACATTTCCAATATATGCTGGACAGGAGGCCCCATTTATGCATATATTTCGATTCGAGATGATTATAGCCAGTAATAAGGTAACACCAAATACTTGGTAATGGCTTATTCAAATCCATAGATCCTTTCAAAGATCAATAGGAATCAATAGGGATACCACTTCTCCGTTTCCTCTTTGTATCCAATATATGCTGGACAATAAGTCCTATTTATACATATCATTGGATTCCATCACAGAGAGATCCCAATTTACGGTGCACAGGCACACGTGACTTGTTATGTATACCAGCATGCCAAGTTGGGGTCTGAGAGAGACTGCTCTGGCCTTGGAGAGGTCAAGTTCAGACCCCACTTGTATTTACAGCACTGCCGCAGGAGCACTGTAAACACAAAGTACGTGATGTGCCAGGACATCGGTTATTAAAGAAAGAAGAAATAGTGACAGTCCTGGCACGTCAACCAGTTGTTAAGGTGTTAAAGAGTTAAGTAAGCTCATATACTCTGCCAGCGCCAGTTTGGAACAACTGTCAGCAACTGTCATGTCCGCCTCCATGGACCTGACATTGAAGACTGATTTACATCCACGAGTCCATAGAGACTATTACAATTTTCTGGCCATAGTAAGGTCAGTGGGGGAGTTTATTATTCAGAGTGGTTCGTTCTCCGTTAAAAGGGTAATACAGACTAAAGACTAAAATAGTTTAACCCTTTGAGTTCCAGAAAGGTCTCAAACACATTGAGTTGCAATGCATTGGATACGCTCCTGCAGTCAAAAAGTAAATGGAAAGTCTGTGTTGCCCTGACTAACGCTATGCTAATCCCAATGATCGGGTTTAACCCTGTGAGTGACAGAGAGGTTTCTAACACATCTGGTTTATATTTACTGAGCCAGCCATCTGATCCTGCTCTGATTCCTTCAGGATGCAAAGGTGAAATGTTTTTTTTTTCATTCTCACAGTAGTGCAGGGGTCACCAGCTTGCCAACCCTTTTTGTTTTGTTTTGATTTTTAACCCCTTAAGGTCCATGTGACATGCTATGGATGTCACGTGGTTTATACCCTTAAGGACCAGTGACGGTCATAGCACATCATGTACTTTTTACTTATAGAGCTCCTGCGGGATCACGGCAATTGAAAACAGAATATGAAAGTGACCACTCCAAGACTGGAGGGGTCTCTCTCTCAAACCCCAACTCAGCAGGCCAGTAGATGTAAAGCGTCACGTGTACCGGAGTGTCGGCAAGAATCAAAGCGGCCCTTAAGGGATGGTAACTTCCCTGGACTACTGGTGCTTAAGGGGTTAATGCGAGCTCCTTTTGAGCAATGCAATATGTGCTGAGTTTATCTGAAATATGTATTGAAAGCATATGACTTTATAACTAACTTTACACCCTCTCTAAAACTGCTCTTACCTACTCTTTGTTCCTTCCCACACCTTCCAATTACAAAGTGCTGCACAGGAAACAGGTGACCTTCATGACAGCTCAAGGTGATACAATTTTCTTATCCTATATAATAAAACGCTAGTGATGTTTGTCAGAGCCGTCATGCACAGTAGAGACTGCCCAGGTTCGGGCACTCCCTACTGCACATGACTGCATCGCGTGGAGCAATGAGGCAGCGTCAGTACCAGAGCAGGACCAGAGCAGTGAGGCAGCGTCAGTACGCAGAGCAGGACCAGTGCAGTGAGGCAGCGTCAGTACCAGAGCAGGACCAGAGCAGTGAGGCAGCGTCAGTACGCAGAGCAGGACCAGAGCAGTGAGGCAGCGTCAGTACGCAGAGCAGGACCAGAGCAGTGAGGCAGCGTCAGTACGCAGAGCAGGACCAGTGCAGTGAGGCAGCATCAGTACCAAAGCAGAACCGGAGCAGTGAGGCGGCGTCAGTACCAGAGCAGAACCGGAGCAGTGAGGCGGCTTCAGTACACAGAGCAGGACCGGAGCAGTGAGGAGGCTTCAGTACACAGAGCAGGACTGAGCAGTGAGGCGGCGTCAGTACCAGAGCAGGACAGGAACAGTGAGGCGGCGTCAGTACACAGAGCAGGACCAGAGCAGTGAGGCTGCGGCAATACTCAGAGCAGGACCGGAACAGTGAGGCATCGTCAGTACCAGAGCAGGACCGGAGCAGTGAGGTGGTGTCAGTACCAGAACAGAACAGGAACAGTGAGGCGGCGTCAGTACACAGAGCAGGACCAGAGCAGTGAGGTGGCGTCAGTACACAGAGCAGGACCAGAGCAGTGAGACATCACCCAGACCTTGGCCCGTGTACACAGGTACACTAGTGTATAAATCATTAGTAGAAGAAATCCACATTCACAATAGAAGACAAAATCCGTGGCTCTCCAGGGAGCCCCAGATTTTCTGATTGATAGTGCCTTCCCATTCTTAAGGACACTATCCCACATTACTATGCATGTCTAAAGTTATTAGCACGCAGTATTAAAATATTTGCTAAATATAACAAAGTCTGCAACTTTTGTTACAATGGGTAAGTGAAAATGGCGTCCCACTGTGGTGACATTTTCTCTCACTAACTTTAACATTACATTTCTCCACTTCAATCTGTTATCAGTTCAGCCTCAAGAATCACCACATTTGCTCCCAGATACCTCCCCTCTCATCTCTTCCTGAAATCCCTCAATTGGCTACCTATAAAGTATTGTATTTCTTACAAGATTCTCCTCCTCTCCTGTAAGTCTCTCTGTTCTTCAGCACCCTCTTACATTTCTGCTCTTATCTCCCGCTACACCCCTTCCTGTACCCTACGGTCTTCCCAAGGGTTCTTCCTGTCCTCTCCCTACACAACTCGAGCCATCTCTTGTCTACAAGCTTTTTCCCTGGCTGCCCCTCGACTTTGGAATGCCCTCTCCTTCACTATTTGCCAATCATCCACAATCATCACTTTCAAGCATCTTCTCAAAACCCACCTGCTCAAGGAGGCATCTAAATAGCAATACTCTCATCCCTGCACAACGATAGTGACATCAGAATCTTTCTGCACTTCCTTCACCACTCCTTGTACTTGCACTTATAGTCATCCTCCTACTGTCTCTGTATGTCATCATGAACTCGAATTAGATTGTAGGTTCCTTGGGGCAGGGTCCCTTTCCCAGTGTATGTTTCCCTTGCTGCACTTTCCCCCAAAAAATAATGCAATGATCACACTTTAGCTTAATGCTCTTAACCATGTTCTGTGTTTTTGTATTTTATCATTTCAAATTCTGTTAAGCGCTGTGTACATGTATGGCGCTATATAAATAAAGATACATACATACTTACTGCCCACAACAATCATTATATACTTGTGACTGAACCGCCCTGGTGCAAAGATATGTTGAACTCACCAGTCACCACTAACACAAAAATATTTCCACTGAGACATAACTAGAACCCGTTGGATTCTGGGACTTGGCCCCAGTATAACTGCACCCTGTATTGATGTCCCTGTTTATAAGTAGTCTTGTAGCAAACTGTTCTGCTGCACCGGTAAAACAAAGCATAGTTCTGACAGCATAATGTAAAACCATATAATTTATTGAAATTCAAAGTAAAATCAGACATCCACAACTCACATAGCTCAGATAACTGCAGTACACATCAGGGTTCCCAGTCTACACGTTTTGCGTAATGCACACTTACTCATGACCATAGGACTATAAGTAGTGTTAACCAGTGGTTCTCAACGTGTTGATCAGAGGCTCATTCAAATTGATTCTCACCTGTGCTCTAACAAGGAAATCCTTAAATCCTGACCTGTTAGTGTCCACTGAGGGCATGGGCTGAGAACCACTGGTCTTGAGAAAGCATGCAGATTAATATGTTAGCAAGTAATTATCAAGGGTTCTGATAGCAGGGGCAGGAAAACCATGAAAATGCTGTAAATCACACTACTTGCATTACAGAGAAAGAAAGCTGTGCCCAGATTGTCTGCACACAATTAGGGAATGTATTTCAACCACTAGACCTGTCTCTGGAAGGCCAAACAGCTTGACATCTGATTGTTGTGGAGAGAGCTACTCAATGGTAGCTGAAGATCTACCTGTTGGAGACCATTGAAGAAGTTTGTTCTTGATCAGTAAGTGTTCACTTCTTTATCTCCCAAAATATGACTGTTTTAGAGAATGTGCCCTTTCAAATTAAAGGGATAGAAATGTTTTACAATAAAAGCAGCTCCAATTAATCTTCATAGTATTTGGGCCATGTAGAGTGTTATTTCAGTAATGTCAGAGTTGCAGTTCAAGAATAATTGAATGATAAAGTATTCCCCCTTTTACTGATGTAACACTGTTCACCTCAGAGCAGCAAGATTGTCTGGCTGGATTGCAGAGAGGGACAATCTTCAGTAAGCATAAGGAAAAAAACTGTCAAAGGGGCAGGGTTTTCCTTATGATCACAGTAAGAAGATTGTCCCTTGCTGTGAGCTGTCCAATCAGGTGACCAGATTCCACATTTGAGGGCAGGCGGCTTACACTAGGCAAAAGGGATGGGAGGGGGATACATTATCATTCAATTACTCTTGAACTACCTCTCAAGTATTGAAATAACACTGTCCGTGGCCCAAATACTATGAAGATTAATTGGAGCGGCTGTTTTTGTGAAACATTACTATCCCTTTAAACTCTTTTAGTGTTATATGTTTACTTTTCCTTTAAAGGGCAGTTACCATTTTATGCTAATTTGGCCCCTAGGCAGATAATGTGTGTTTTAGCACTTATATTCATTTAGAGGCTTAAGCACACTTTTTTCATCTCTGAAATATTGAAGGGTATGGAAAGTATTGCTTTGCAAGAAAACAATGGAAGGGGTTGTGAGTAGGGTCTTGTGAGGAGCAGGCCACGATCATGGGGGGGCTGTGAATGACTAGTTACCTAAGGCCTGGAAGGTAACAGGTTTGCTCGTCTCTAATTTTGTATAGTATAAAATAGGTCAGAAAGAACCTTTCAGTTAATTTCTTGTTTTGTGTGCTTTATTGTAAAAAAATGTGTTATACACCCCGATGGTCCTCCTCACATGTTAAACAAGAGAAAGAGACAGATCTATTGCCCTATTTATGCCAAGATCTCCATACATATTTCTACCTATAAATATGCACATAGAAATTTGTATAAATGTATTTAGGGAACAAGACATTCCGTGCTGTTGATCCATCCCATAGACATGCAAACAAATAAACTGGGTAGTTTCACATCTTAACAAAGTGCAAGGAAGCGCAAGATTCTCAGGTCGCGCTACGGAACATTGCACTCTACAATGCAACAGTGTAGTTTGTCCTCTCTTGTCCCACTCACCTCTCCAGGGTTGCAGACTGACTGACAGGGACCATCAAGCCATTGACTGCTGTTGGTAGAAGCGGCACTTGTATGGATGGGATCCGAGGGCTGTAGCTCGTCCATGTTGCCCTTCGCATAGATCACATAATTTTTTTATTGCGTGCAGCTCTGTTCCGGTCTCTCTCTCTGCATGCAGACTGACAGAGCACACAGAGTAAGAAAGACAGAGCCCAGAGCAGCGCTCCTGGAGAATCGTCTGTCGGACGTTATACAGCCCTTATGCCGGTTCGCTTTTAGCAGTTAATGGCTTGATGGTCCCTGTCAGGCAGCCCGCAACCCGGGAGAGGTGAGTGGGACTAGAGAGGACAAACTACACTGTAACATTGTAGACTGCAATGTTCTGTAGCGCAACCTGAGAATCTCACGCTTTCTTGCACTGCAAGATTCTCAGGCCGCCATTTTTATCCTGGTGACATACTGGATGCGATGTGGGGTTGCACGCTCTTTTGCGTGCAAACTTTTAAATGGATACCGGAGGAGGAGGGAACTTTGCTTATGGTTATCTCTCTAACAATAAAGGTCTGAGAGATGACACTGGAAACAATTCAATTCTTTTTAACATGGCTACAATATGGGGATTAGTAATATTTAAGTATTACTATCCCTTTAATCTTAACCATCATTCATTAACAAACGGAAGAGAGGCAGCTAAAATCAGTGCCTTGTGCCATTAATTATAATTCATTTGTGATTTTGTTTTCAAACAAGGAAAATAACAAAAAACACAGAAAACAGGTGAGAAAACAGATACGTACCAGCATCATTATGCAGGAATCCGCCTGAAATATAAATAGTAGGAATTGGGACAAGTGCTGAATTTCAGCTCTGAGACTTGAAGAAAGCTCCCTGCTGTGATCTGCACATCTCTGCGGAATCAGGGATGTTTCTTGAATATTATAAAATAAATTGAATTGGCTTATCGAGAGCTCAGCATTCATTTTGCAAAAAAAAAAAAAAAAACATAATAGAATCAAATACAAAAAAAATATAGGGTGATGGAATTTACAATTCCACCAGTTCATCAATTTTCTGCACTGTCTACCTACTCCTGTACCCGGACTTCAAGGTGTGTACTAGCAAATACGATCACTTCAGTGCATACCGGTGCATACCCGCCACTGTTGATAAGACTTTAATCCTTTGAGTGCCAAGAAACCAAGAAGGCTGCGTCTAGAGCAGTGATTCTCAACCAGGGTGCCGTGGCACTTTGGTGTGCCACGGGCATTTACTTAGCGTGCCACATCTTTTCTATAAATACTTTGATAAAAAGTGAATATTGACTTCCAGATGTATATTTCTGGAAATGTTTCTGCACAATATGTTTGTTACTGTTATTTTGATTGTGGGACCTAAAAAGAACTTTATATTTATGCATTTGTATCCTCCATTCTGTGCTTGATAAATGGCCTATAAAATGTTAGGTGTGCCCTGAAATTTCCAGATTGCATGTTTGGGGTCCATATCGCCCAAGTGTGTCTCTTTAGCAGATAGTAGGTATCCATTCCCCCCAAGTGTTCTTCTTTAGGAGATAGTAGGGGTCCATTCCTCCAAAATGTCCTTCTTTAGGAGATAGTAGATATCCATACCTCCCAAGTGTCCTTCTTTAGGAGATAGTAGGTATCCATACCTCCCAAGTGTCCTTCTTTAGGAGATAGTAGGGGTCTATACCGCCCAAGTGTCCTTCTTTAGGAGATATTAAGGGTCCATATCGCCCAAGTATCCCTCTTTAGGAGATAGTAGGGGTCTATACCTTCCAAGTATCCCTCTTTAGGAGATAGTAGGGGTCTATACCTCCCAAGTGTCCCTCTTTAGGAGATATTAGCAGTATGGGACACATTGGTCATCTGTTTGTTTATTTGTTAACCAATGCTTAAGCCTTTGAGTGGAACAGGGGTATGCAATGCATTGTTTACCCCTCTGCCACTCAAAGGGTTAATGTGAGGCTGAGTACATGACAGGCAACGGCGTCCCAAATTGCTAGTGTGAAATAAAACCAAATCCCAGAATGAGACAATAAAGCTACATGATCACCAGATGAGAAACATTGAGACAGTGTCAGAAAGGCATCTCCAGCAAGTGCTGGAGAGATAAGAAAAAGCCCTAGAGCAAGGGGAGTTCTGTACCATCTGGACAAGAATTTGTAGTTCATTTCCTTCATGGCCAAACCATGGCAATGATGGCAGTTAGGAAGAAAAATTATGGACCATTGTTTGAGATCACGAGACATCGAAAGGTCAGATTCCCACTGAATTAGGAAGCAGGGTTTGCATGGAGTTATGGGAGAAGAAATGAGGTTATAGAGGAATGATAAAGGTCTCTTCATGTCCGTAGGGTTTGAGATACACTTCTCGAAGGATGTATGGTTTCTAAGGGGAAAGCCACTGGATATCCCCTGGTTAAGCCAGTGACTTATCTGGAGAGTAAGCAGCCAAGGGAGACGTATCTGGAGAGTAAGCAGCCAAGGGAGATTGCTGGTTCTTGTAATATCCAACAAAGGTCTACTGGAGGGGGAAATGAGATGTGAAGTCAGGAATAGGGCTTTCTGTTAATACCACATTTATATATATAACCAACCATCTAATTTGAAAATAATAAAATTAAAAAAAAAAAATGTACATTTCTGTATGTTTTCCAATGATAATTTGTGCTGTTTGTAAGTTTTTAACAGGGGCTAGAAAAAAGGCCAGAAAGTTATGCAACACATTGCGTTTTGTATACAAAATACTTTTGTCTTGCTCTAAATCATTTATTCAGGAATATAAAGAGGTGGCAATAGGTCATCAAGTGACCTAACCCTAGTCCTGCCCCCAGTACCACCAATTTAAATAAAATTGACCCTTCTCTGTGTTCTCTGCTTTTCTCTTCCTCGTGATCAAAATGATGAAGTGAGAGGCAGAGAACAGTGACAAAGGCAATGTATATTTACATTGCCTTTGTCATTTGGCTCCACCCGAACATGTGATCACTGTAGTAGCGATCACATGTGTTGAACCTCCTGGGAAAGGGTGACACTAACTGCTTTGGTCCTGGAGCAGTCAATTATAGCCGCTTTGACATGATCACACAGTTCCCTGAGGTGTGTTGTGATCATTAATTCTTAAAGAGACAGTAATGTTTCAAAAAAACAGCAGCTCCAAATAATCTTCATAGTATTTGAGCCACAGAGAGTGCTATTTTAATCCTTTCAGAGTTGTAGTTCAAGAGTAATTGAATGATAAAGTTTCCCCCTCCCGCCCCTTTCCCCCTCTCCTCAGATGTGGAATCTGGTCCTTAGACCAGACAGCTCACAGCAAGGAACAATCTTCTTACTGTGAGAACAATGAAAACCCTGCCCCCCTTGACAGGTTTTTCAGCTTTTTCTCTTATCTTAATTGAAGATTGTCCCTCTCTGCAATCCGCTTGGACATCACCCTGCTGCTCTGAGGTGAGCAGTGTTACATCAGTAAAAGGGGCCAGAGGGGGATACTTTGTCACTGAATTACTCTTGAACTACAACTCTGACAGTATTGAAATAACACTCTCCATGGCACAAATACTATTAATTAGAGCTACTTTTATTATGAAACATTACTATCCCTTTAACAACAAAGTATGTAGCCTGGTTCTATGGAAGCCCAGAAAGCAGACCTCCACCACAAGGGAGTGGGTAGTAGTACTGACTTAGTGACTTCTCAATACGTTTGCAGTATCCTGTATGGGTGTAAGAGTGTACTTCTAGAAGACCATTTATAATACACACATCACTTTTTTGGGGGTGACGTCTAATTATACTTTAATTTCTCATCTTCATAGGTTTGATATATTTTGAATAAAATATATTTGTATAAATATATATATAAATGCACCTTGATGGGTTATTTGTACTGGTCCTGTAAGCGCTAAGAAATTGGTGATCATTAAGTCTTGACGTGCCAGGACTGTCATCCATCTTTAACCCTTTCAGTGCCAGAGGGGTATGCAATGCATAGAGCAAGGTTTAAAAGTCAGATTCCTGTGACAGTCCTGGAATATCACCAGTATTAATGGGTTAAACAACAAAGAAGAGGGAAACTCCCTGCAGGCAGGGAGAATTGTCATCACAAACAGCTTAGTAAACAGGAATTAGTCAGGTGTATGACTAAGAAATCAGCTTCAGGGACTGTTATAGACCAAAATCATAACAGTTCATCCCACTTATAGTATGACGTTGATGTACTAATAAAAACTGGGGAATTATACACCAAGATGTGATAAAGAGGTAAGTCAAATAAGTGGAAATAAAGTATCCAATGTGATAAACTCTCTAGTAGGGGTAGGTGAAATGTTTGAAAATTGGCATTTTTACTTAGCGTGGGAAATTGTATGCAAAGTGCAGTTTTTGCACTTTTTTTCTGCTGTCACCCCCACTGCACTGGTAGCCATGGAACTACACATACTGACTGCCTGCATTGTGCTGCCATATCTGTAGAACAGCACATACTTACCTTCCAGCCATGTCCCACTGCATCAGTAGCCATGGAACTACACATACTGACTGCCTGCATTGTGCTGCCATATCTGTAGAACAGCACATACTTACCTTCCAGCCATGTCCTACTGCATCAGTAGCCATGGAACTACACGTACTGACTACCTTCATTGTGCTGCCATATCTGTAGAACAGCACATACTTACCTTCCAGCCATATCCCACTGCATCAGTAGCCATGGAACTACACATACTGACTGCCTGCATTGTGCTGCCATATCTGTAGAACAGCACATACTTACCTTCCAGCCATGTCCTACTGCATCAGTAGCCATGGAACTACACGTACTGACTACCTTCATTGTGCTGCCATATCTGTAGAACAGCACATACTTACCTTCCAGCCATATCCCACTGCATCAGTAGACATGGCACTACACATACTGACTGCCTGCATTGTGCTGCCATATCTGTAGAACAGCACATACTTACCTTCCAGCCATATCCCACTGCATCAGTAGCCATGGAACTACACATACTGACTGCCTGCATTGTGCTGCCATATCTGTAGAACAGCACATACTTACCCCCCCAGCCATATCCCACTGCATCAGTAGCCATGGAACTACACATACTGGCTGCCTGCATTGTGCTGCCATATCTGTAGAACAGCACATACTTACCTTCCAGCCATGTACTACTGCATCAGTAGCCATGGAACTACACATACTGACTGCCTGCATTGTGCTGCCATATCTGTAGAACAGCACATACTTACCCCCCCAGCCATATCCCACTGCATCAGTAGCCATGGAACTACACATACTGACTGCCTGCATTGTGCTGCCATATCTATAGAACAGCACATACTTACCTTCCAGCCATGTCCTACTGCATCAGTAGCCATGGAACTACACATACTGACTGCCTGCATTGTGCTGCCATATCTGTAGAACAGCACATACTTACCCCCCCAGCCATATCCCACTGCATCAGTAGCCATGGAACTACACATACTGACTGCCTGCATTGTGCTGCCATATCTATAGAACAGCACATACTTACCTTCCAGCCATGTACTACTGCATCAGTAGCCATGGAACTACACATACTGACTGCCTGCATTGTGCTGCCATATCTATAGAACAGCACATACTTACCTTCCAGCCATGTGCTACTGCATCAGTAGCCATGGAACTACACATACTGACTGCCTGCATTGTGCTGCCATATCTGTAGAACAGCACATACTTACCTTCCAGCCATGTCCTACTGCACTGGAAGCCATGGAACTACACATACTGACTGCCTGCATTGTGCTGCCATATCTGTAGAACAGCACATACTTACCTTCCAGCCATGTCCTACTGCATCAGTAGCCATGGAACTACACATACTGACTGCCTGCATTGTGCTGCCATATCTATAGAACAGCACACACTTACCTTCCAGCCATGTCCTACTGCACTGGAAGCCATGGAACTACACATACTGACTGCCTGCATTGTGCTGCCATATCAGTAGAACAGCACATACTTACCTTCCAGCCATGTCCTACTGCACTGGAAGCCATGGAACTACACGTACTGACTACCTGCATTGTGCTGCCATATCTGTAGAACAGCACACACTTACCTTCCAGCCATGTCCTACTGCACTGGAAGCCATGGAACTACACGTACTGACTACCTGCATTGTGCTGCCATATCTGTAGAACAGCACATACTTACCTTCCAGCCATGTCCCACTGCACTGGAAGCCATGGAACTACACGTACTGACTGTCTGCATTGTGCTGCCATATCTGTAGAACAGCACATACTTACCTTCCAGCCATATCCCACTGCATCAGTAGCCATGGAACTACACATACTGACTGCCTGCATTGTGCTGCCATATCTGTAGAACAGCACATACTTACCCCCCCAGCCATATCCTACTGCATCAGTAGCCATGGAACTACACATACTGACTGCCTGCATTGTGCTGCCATATCTGTAGAACAGCACATACTTACCCCCCCAGCCATATCCCACTGCATCAGTAGCCATGGAACTACACATACTGACTGCCTGCATTGTGCTGCCATATCTGTAGAACAGCACATACTTACCTTCCAGCCATGTCCTACTGCATCAGTAGCCATGGAACTACACATACTGACTGCCTGCATTGTGCTGCCATATCTGTAGAACAGTACATACTTACCCCCCCCAGCCATATCCCACTGCATCAGTAGCCATGGAACTACACATACTGACTGCCTGCATTGTGCTGCCATATCTATAGAACAGCACATACTTACCTTCCAGCCATGTCCTACTGCATCAGTAGCCATGGAACTACACATACTGACTGCCTTCATTGTGCTGCCATATCTGTAGAACAGCACATACTTACCCCCCCAGCCATATCCCACTGCATCAGTAGCCATGGAACTACACATACTGACTGCCTGCATTGTGCTGCCATATCTATAGAACAGCACATACTTACCTTCCAGCCATGTCCTACTGCATCAGTAGCCATGGAACTACACATACTGACTGCCTGCATTGTGCTGCCATATCTGTAGAACAGCACATACTTACCCCCCCAGCCATATCCCACTGCATCAGTAGCCATGGAACTACACATACTGACTGCCTGCATTGTGCTGCCATATCTATAGAACAGCACATACTTACCTTCCAGCCATGTCCTACTGCATCAGTAGCCATGGAACTACACATACTGACTGCCTGCATTGTGCTGCCATATCTGTAGAACAGCACATACTTACCTTCCAGCCATGTCCTACTGCACTGGAAGCCATGGAACTACACATACTGACTGCCTGCATTGTGCTGCCATATCTATAGAACAGCACACACTTACCTTCCAGCCATGTCCTACTGCACTGGAAGCCATGGAACTACACATACTGACTGCCTGCATTGTGCTGCCATATCTGTAGAACAGCACATACTTACCTTCCAGCCATGTCCTACTGCATCAGTAGCCATGGAACTACACATACTGACTGCCTGCATTGTGCTGCCATATCTATAGAACAGCACACACTTACCTTCCAGCCATGTCCTACTGCACTGGAAGCCATGGAACTACACGTACTGACTACCTGCATTGTGCTGCCATATCTGTAGAACAGCACATACTTACCTTCCAGCCATGTCCCACTGCACTGGAAGCCATGGAACTACACATACTGACTGCCTGCATTGTGCTGCCATATATGTAGAACAGCACATACTTACCCCCCAGCCATGTCCTACTGCATCGGTAGCCATGGAACTACACATACTGACTGCCTGCATTGTGCTGCCATATCTGTAGAACAGCACATACTTACCTTCCAGCCATGTCCTACTGCATCGGTAGCCATGTCACTACACATACTGACTGCCTGCATTGTGCTGCCATATCTGTAGAACAGCACATACTTACCTTCCAGCCATGTCCTACTGCATCGGTAGCCATGTCACTACACATACTGACTGCCTGCATTGTGCTGCCATATCTGTAGAACAGCACATACTTACCTTCCAGCCATGTCCTACTGCATCGGTAGCCATGGAACTACACATAATGACTGCCTGCATTGTGCTGCCATATCTGTAGAACAGCACATACTTACCTTCCAGCCATGTCCTACTGCATCAGTAGCCATGGAACTACACATACTGACTGCCTGCATTGTGCTGCCATATCTGTAGAACAGCACATACTTACCCCCCAGCCATGTCCCACTGCACTGGTAGCCATGGAACTACACATACTGACTGCCTGCATTGTGCTGCCATATCTGTAGAACAGCACATACTTACCTTCCAGCCATGTCCCTCTGCATCAGTAGCCATGGAACTACACATACTGACTGCCTGCATTGTGCTGCCATATCTGTAGAACAGCACATACTTACTTTCCAGTCATGTCCCACTGCACTGGTAGCCATGGAACTACACATACTGACTGCCTGCATTGTGCTGCCATATCTGTAGAACAGCACATACTTACCTTCCAGCCATGTCCCACTGCATCAGTAGCCATGGAACTACACATACTGACTGCCTGCATTGTGCTGCCATATCTGTAGAACAGCACATACTTACTTTCCAGTCATGTCCCACTGCACTGGTAGCCATGGAACTACACATACTGACTGCCTGCATTGTGCTGCCATATCTGTAGAACAGCACATACTTACCTTCCAGCCATGTCCCACTGCATCAGTAGCCATGGAACTACACATACTGACTGCCTGCATTGTGCTGCCATATCTGTAGAACAGCACATACTTACCCCCCAGCCATGTCCCACTGCATCGGTAGCCATGGAACTACACATACTGACTGCCTGCATTGTGCTGCCATATCTGTAGAACAGCACATACTTACCTTCCAGCCATGTCCTACTGCATCGGTAGCCATGGAACTACACATACTGACTGCCTGCATTGTGCTGCCATATCTGTAGAACAGCACATACTTACCTTCCAGCCATGTCCTACTGCATCGGTAGCCATGGAACTACACATACTGACTGCCTGATTTATCTCACTATAGCTATAGAACAGCAAATACTTACCCCCCAGCCATGTCCCACTGCACTGGTAGCCATTTTACCAAACATGGCCTGCCCCAGCTTTGGCCCTCTGCACTGGTAGTTATGGAACTACATACTGTCCACCCCCCAGCCTTGTCCTGTATCACTGGTAGATATAAAAACACTTACTTACCTCTCAGACCTCCAGCTGCTGTCAGACTACATCTCTTGTTATTCTCCGCCAGTCACTTGGAAATAGCTGGAGAGTCTCTCATTGCCCATCATCTCAGCCTTGTCCAATGGTAGCACAGAGCCACACATACTGACTACACAGCCTTCCCCACTGCATTAGTGACTACAGAACCACACACACTGACCTCCCAGCCTTGTCCTTCTGCACTGGTGGGCAGGGAACTACAAATGCTGACTTCTCAGGAGTCCCAGGGTTTTCCCACTGCACTAGTAGTAATAACATTACACACACACACTGAGGACAGGATTCATCAAACTGTGGGAAAAGCAGCGTATCAAATTCGCTGCTTTTCGCCAGTGCTTTGCTATAACCATTGATGGATACCTTCTGGTATTCATCAATAATCTGTCGCGTTTCACTGCTTTGCGTATGTGAAGCAGGGAAAATTACTTATTGTGCAAATAGGCCAATCAAGCAATAAACCCACATATGCGTATAAATGAAAATGTGTATGCCTGTGTATGTCCCATACATTGTTATGGAATCTGCAGGTTTGAAGCTGGTGATCAAATTGGCAATCTATCTGTCCATTGCTTATTGATGAATAAGTGATGGCCAGATACAATCTGGAAGTTGCTGAATGGGCGAATGGTTAAAGTACATAGAAATTATCCAATCTTCTTGTGCATTAAAGGGACAGTAATGTGTGGCATATGTGTGGCATACAGTTTAAATTTTTAACCACCACAAAACTATAGGCATTTTTATGGAACGTTACTGTCCCTTTAAGCCATTCGCACCTTGATTAATCACGGCCTGGGTTTGCATGACTGTGGGAATTCTGCCAAGAGGCAGTAAATGGCAAAGATCTTGAGGGAAATTTATTGGGGTTAGTGAAAACTAGGAAGTTTAATAGATTTTCAATGTGCGGGAAAATTAGGGGCAAAAGTGGGAAATCATGTTTTTTTTTTTCATGTAATTTCCCAAAAGCAGTAATAAGATTGTACTTTTAGCCGATCTCTACTCTCCAGGTCCTATGTTAGTCTAAGGACCCTATGTGCGAAGATATCACAAACTGGAGATAACGTATTGCTTTGGCTCCATAGAATCACACAGGAACTGTAGAGTTGATCACACAGAGAAGTAATTTACACTTTAAATTAATGGCAACTTTTAAAATGTTTATTTTTTCCCTAAGGGTGAAGTTGATTTACTCCAGATAACAAGTATATCAACCTCAATATTTGAACATCCCCTCTGGCTGCAGAGCTCAATTTGAAAACTTTAAGGCAAACAGTTAAATTATGTAGCTATGCTCACTTTCCTAGGTCTCAACAAAAGTTTAAATATTTTTTGTTTTCAAAACTTTTCCTTACATTTCTTTTTAAAGGAACTGTAACCCATTATTTTTTATTTTGATTTTACATTTTCTGCAAGTGTGTAGTCTGTAGAGTCTATACTTTTTATCATTTCTTTGCCATTTTAACCTATTTTTTTTCATACTTTTATGTTCCTGGCTTTGAACTCGATGGATGTAATACAATACCACGTTACACTCTCCCTGGAACACTGAATGTTCTGTGTGATGTAATACAATGTTACAGTCTCTCTGTAGCACTGAATGCCCTGTGTGATGTAATACAATGTTACAGTCTCTCTGCAGTACTGAATGCTCTGTGTAATGTAATACAATGTTACAGTCTCTCTGCAACACTGAATGCTCTGTGTGATGTAATACAATGTTACATTCTCCCTGCAACACTGAATGATCTGTGTGATGTAATGCAATGTTACAGTCTCTCTGCAGCACTGAATGCTCTGTGTGATGTAATGCAATATTACTCTCTCTCTGCAGCACTGAATGCTCTATATTGTGTAATAAAATGTTACACTCTCCCTGCAATACTGACTGCTCTGTGTGATGTATTACAATGTTACAGTCTCTCTGTAGCACTGAATGTTCTGTGTTATGTAATAAAATGTTACACTCCCTAGTCAGCACTGAATCCTCTGTGTGATGTAATACAATGATACACTCTCCCTACAGCACTGAATGCTCTGTGTTATGTAATACAATGTTACACTCCCTAGTCAGCACTGAATGCTCTGTGTGATGTAATACAATGATACACTCTCCCTACAGCACTGAATGCTCTGTGTGATGTAATACAATGTTACACTCCCTAGTCAGCACTGAATGCTCTGTGTGATGTAATACAATGATACACTCTCCCTACAGCACTGAAAGCTCTTTGTGATGTAATACAATGTTACAATCTCTCTGCTGCATCAAATGCTCTGTGTAAAGTAATGCTAGGCTTGTGTTCATGTTCTATGATAGGAAGGTCTCTGCAAAAAAAAAAAAAAAAAGAACCAGGTAGCTTATTGGCAAGGAGAGAAAAGTATAATAAAATAGGTGACAGTTAAAACATTATAAAAAAAGCACATGTAATTTGACTGTACATATTTCCATACTTGCAGAATACATAAACACCAAATAAATAGCTACTATTGATTTAAATACTTTAAAAAATGCTTACTTAACCCTGTTGGATGCTAGAGCTGTCCGTCTGTCCATCCCTCTCTTCAAATACAATTAGTTTCAACATAATACAGTCAGATCTCAATAACATGGCTATCTCACACTACTAATCTCTTGAACACCAGAGCCATCTACAAAATATTGCAAATAAGTACATTTGAGACAACTTTATAATATGGGGCAGTCACACTTTGAGTGGTAGGGGGCGAGTGTGAGGAGGAATAATCATACAAATTATTTCAACATGGAGGCGCTGACTGAGGGGGGACCTGGAAAGTTGATAGTTTCTATTTAAAAGAGTAATACATTTTTCTATGAAAACACATTTGTAATAGAGCTTTTCCTACTAAGTAAACAAGGGTACTCCCACCACTGTCATTTGTTTTATTCAATGTTATAACAGTTCCAGTTGTCAGTGAGTGACAGTTTGATTACTTCCTGAAAGTTCAAATTGACAGGAAGTGAGTCAGCAGTTTCTGTCACATTCTATGGAGAGCTGTTTTCAGAGAATGCAACAGGAAAATGAATTGAATCTGACCACTAGAGGGCACTGTTACTGCAAAAAAAGTATTTAAACTGTAATAACTCTGAAATTTTGCATTTCTCTGCAGTACTCTTGTTTTACTCAACAGAAAAACCCCTACAACATATATATGTTGTAAAGGAGTAGCATGCTTTTGTTATGAAAGATTGTTGGGTCACTGCCTAGGTTTGAACCAGGCTGAAGACAAGGATGATCAAGGTCAAAACCAAATATTGGCAGCAGGCGGAAGACAATATCAGTGTCAAAGGTCATATGCTGAGGTCGTAGACCTGCTGAAGATGCGGAAGGTCTGGAGCACAAGCAGATGTTTTTAGATAGCCTGAATACAATGGCAGTAAATGGTCTGGGGAAGGGGGTTTAAAAGTAAATGCATTTACTTGATAGTTATGGGAGTTGCCTTTCCTTAGCTTAAAAGTCTACAAGATGCTCCTCATCCCTCTTGCAGATATCCATGATCTGCAGGGCTGGGTGATATCAGAGCTTCCATTATTGCTTCTAAGGGAGGATCCCAGATCAATGCTCTCTCTTTAATGTTGGTGTTGGCAAAATCACCCATAATGGACTACAATGGATAGGGCAGAAATCTCCTAGAAGTGTTGAGTTAAACTCTGTCATCACACAGCTCTATAGACTGGAGATCTGCAGGGGAGAGAAAAGTGCATTGCAGACTTTGCTGCCCCCTTAACGTACAGAGAAGTATGTGACACATTGCTTTACATACATTCTATTCGACATTCAAAGGGTTAAACAGTCAGATGTCAGGGCTGGAAGTCGAAATTAGTTAATCTTAGTCTAGGAATCTCAGTCATGCACAAGAAGAAACTATGCACAATCCCTTTAATAACACATTCTGCCCAGGCAAAGGCTACAGGTAACTGATGGTATTTAAAGGCAGTTGCTAGCTGAAGTCAGTCATATCAAAACTTGCACACAATGTAACTATGAAAATCCATATCCAGTTCAATTTTGGGCAAGTATAACAATGCGAATGTGCAAAATGGCCACTGGGCATAGATGTGACCATCTTGGATCAAATCCAAATATGATGTGTCCAGATATGGCTCAAACAGCAAAACATTAACTCTAACGAGGTAGTTCAGGTATGAAGCCACTTCTGTGACAAAAGGGGCTTTACAGGGTGTTTTGGCCTCCCACTCTTAACTCTTTGGATGCTAAAGATGTCTTCGATGCCTTGCAACAAAAGCAACACAATTGAGGGAATGTATAAATCACCCATTATAGATGTTTGAGGCTGATACATCAACATAAATATCATGCTCTTGCACTTGGCTATCTACATGAACGCAAACAATTCAGTACATATTCTGGCATACAATCTCCACCATCGTTAAGACTTTAACGCAAGCAATGAAACCCTGAATGCCTTCCCTTTTCTAATTTTACAAAGATTTTTTTCTGTTGATTGTATATGGTGCCAAACACAACACAGACAACTTGAATGCATAAAAATCCCTCATACTCTTTCCTACTGCCCTCCACTTAGAGTGGTGCAGGGAGGATATTCTTTTGGATTACATACTCTAGCACCTAGTCTCTAGGTTAAAGGAGCACAAACACATTTGGTCCAGGGCATATTCTTGGTAGAATTGGAATTATGCAACAAATTTATGTTTGGTCTATCTGCTGGTATATATATATATATATATATATATATATATATATATATATATATATATATATTTAAAGGGACACTAATGTCCCATAAAAAATGTTTATTGTTTTGTAGCATTTAAAAAAATAAATCATATGGCACAAATCCTATCTCTCAAACCTTTATGGTTTGAGAGATATAAAGGTTTGAGAGATATTTGCATCTAAAGTTTCCCTTTTCCTGATGTCAGCAGGTGATTCGATGAGGTTCTTCAGAAGACCTGAAATTGGGTTATTTAAAAAGAACTACTTAATTGGAATGGTCTACAAAGTGTTCTTGCAAACCAGGCACACTTTGTAGACCTTTCCAATGAAGTAATTATTTTCCAAAATCTAATTTTCTGCTCTGCTGCAGACCCGCCGGCTGATCCCAGGACCGGGATCTCTTGCTGTCAGGTAGACGCTAACATCAGCAAAAGGGGAGGGAGGGGGGAACTTTACATGCGAATATCTCTATAGGATTTCTGCCATATAATTTATTTTTTTTAAATGTTACAAAACAAGAAACATTAATATGGAACATTAGTATCCCATTAATGAGTACTGCGGTGTGCAGTAATACCTTTCAATTACATGTACAAAAAGAAAAGGAAAACTTACAGCGCTAAACACAAATATATTTATATAATGTAAATTAAATATAGATATCCAGTGAATGATATATGGGGAGCAGTAAGGATAAAGGGAACCCTCCAAATTCTCAAACTAGGTAACCCTAGAACAAAAGCAAAAGAAGAAATCAATTCTGCACTAATCAATGCAGATTACCCAAAAATGATGAAACCCTGTGCGGAGTATATAGTAAACCTATGTGTTAATATGTCTCAAAACAATGAGGGTTTAGTAGCATAGTTTGGGCAAAGTATGAATAAGCTCTATAAACACTCCAAGGTACCTCAGTTCAAGCGAGTCCTATCAAATACATATAGAACTTGTAAAAAAAAAACTAAAAATCAATCCCCAAAGGCAGTGGTGTGCAAAAAAGTAGTCCAATGGCACAGTTAAAACCTACTTCCTGCCTAATACATATACATATAGATCTTAACCCTTTGAGTACCAGACGGGTGCACAATCCTGACTATGGAGTATTGTGCAAAACGTTTTATAATGGCATAGTTAAAACCAGAAATTCCCGGGATGGGACCCCAGGGTACAGGAGGGGAAGCATTTCATTGGGAGGGTTGATTCATACAGGAAGTGTGTGTGTTAGGGAGGAGCAAAAGGAAAGGGCTTAAAAGGGTGAGTGACAGGAAGTGGAATGAGGTTGAAAGGAAGAGAGGGCAAAGGAAGCGTCCCTCCCTTTCTGTTGGGGTGTGGTGGTATGGTTGAGTGTTTCTGCTGGGCAGATAGTCCTTGCATGGTTTTCAGAGATAGATAACTGAAGTGGTAAAGTTAAGGGATTTTATCCTCGGATAGAAGCCCTTTGGGAGTTTGCCCCGGACTTAGGTCGCAGGAGGTGACGTTACCCCCATTGAAGCTAAAAGGGATGGCCAATGGGGTAAGTGTCAGCTGTAAGTGTTGAAAAAGTGGTGGTCAGCTGTAAGTGCTAAAGGTTGGCAGAGTCAGCTGTAAGTGCCGATGAAAGTTATGATCAGCTGTAGTGCTGAAGAATGTGGGAAATTTAGCATGAGCTCATACAATTTGATCATGCTTGGTTTCAAGGAGAGCAGATGGACAAGGACTGTCAGTTAAGGATTGATTATTGGTTAATGATTCATTATTATTGATTATTGATATGTGAGTAAAATGGTTAAATAAAGCAGTGGTCTGTTATCCCCAAAATACTTATCTCTGTACTTATTTATGGATCATACCCTCTCCCTATGACTTGATTATAAAACCTAATTAAAATCACTCAACCCATGTCTATAATTCTATTTTTTGGAAGATATAAGCTCACTTTTAAACAGGAAAGGTTTAAAGTAGGTGGGTGGAGACTCAAAAAAACTGAACAATACACAACAGCCTCTTTATAGGTGTAAGCCACCCACCACTACAAACCACATGATACCTGTATAAAAAATTACAGGTACATCTCGGCAGGCAAACTAATAAGAGCATGGACACATACTATGCATTTAAAAACACCCTTTTAACCCCTTAATGACCGCGTGCCATGCTATGACCGTCACACTTTTTTTGCGTTAAGGACCGTTGACGGTCGTAGCACGTAGCACGGAGGAACGCTGTAAGTAAAAATGGGGAGTGAGATTGACCGCTCCAAAACTGGAGCTGTCTCTCTCAGTCCCCAGTCTGGCGTGCCGGTACGCGTCACAGGTCAAGTGTGCCGGCATGTAGGACTCTTCAAAGCGGTCCTTAAGGGAAGGTTACTTCCCAGGACCGCGGACGCCAAGGGTTTAAGAGACTGTGCAAATCTACATTTATATTTACAAAGTATAAGTGAATTAAGATGAATATTAGATTAAATTAAAGATAGATATGGTGAAAGAAAGCAGCTAGAATGAATGAAAAGGAAAGTTGTGTAAAAAAAAAAAAGAAAACACAAAGGGCCGTATTTTCAAAGGGATAACAACAACAAAAAATCTTATGAAAGATAAAAATAAGTGATTGTGTGCGTGAATGACATATTTTCTATAGAATATATGACAAAAAAATAGTAATGTCTGTTGTGTATGACACAACTCCAGAATTGCCGGACAAATGGGCGTGGCAAGGGTGTGGCTAAACTATTCTCCAGTGTCGTATAGAGGAAAAGAAAATTTATCGTATACAATGACAAAAAATGTCATGCAAAAGACAACATTTGTACGTTAAGAAAAAATTGGAGGGAATGTGAAGTTCTGAATTTGAGAATTTTTGTCTTTAGTTAAAGGAGCAGTAAACTTTTTTTTATGAAAACACATATTTTACAGAGCATTTCCTGATGAATAAAACAAGGCCACTCCCATCACTGTCAGATGTTTTATTCAAATTTATAGCAGTTTAAATAACCAGGAAGTGAATTTAATGTGTTTACTTCCTGATAGTTCTAACTGACAGGAAGTGACAGGAAGTTTCTATCACATTCTATAGAGAACTGTATGTCTCTGACTTTTCTGACTTTCCCATCCATTAGAATCTAACAGGAAATCTAATTAGAATTTGACCACTAGAGGGCACTGCTAATGTAAAAAAACATGGGTTTAAACTGTAATAACTCTGGAAATATAAATCTCTCGGCAGTGGGAGTACCCTTATTTTACTCAATAGGAAAATCCCTACAATATATATTTTTTTATTAAAAAAAGTTTACTGCTCCTTTAAGACATTTTTATCGTTAGGTAAGACATTTTGTCGTTACATACGACATTTTTGTCTTTACATACAACAATTTCATTCAGGCCAAATGACATATTTCCGATCACAACTGACACTCTCTGAAAATATTAATGATCCCAACAACACTGTACTTTTAAAAAGTTGTTACAAACATAAAAGCTATTTCTCTACTTCTTTGAACATATGGCCCAAGAGCTTGATCCACCATAAATATACATATCATGTCAATGAAACATAGATGTCCAGTGTATAAAAAGTGGGAAGCAGTAAGGATGAAATTATACGGTCAAGCTTTCTAGAGTGACGATTCCTTTTTCAGGTCTAAAGCATGCTGTATGCTTACTGTCAGGGACATAATAGTTTGAAAAGAAAAATAAATTAAGCTATAAATCAATCAATCAATCAATCAATCAATCAAAACAAGTATAGGCATTTTGTCTTTACATACTAGGAACTTACAGAATGCATTAAGTCAAAATAAAGGGTTGCTCTCCTTTAAATGCAAACAAGGGTCAGATGAATTTGGCTTAACCCTTTTAGTGCCAGAGAGGTGCTTTAGACTTGAAAAATAGATCATAGGCTGAATTCTGTTACAGGTGCTAATTTTATCACTGCTTTTATCTCCAGTTTTCACCATAGACTTCAATAGGAAAATGTTTGATAAAATGTGTGTTGACATTTAGCACCTGCAATAGAATGTAGCCCCATCACTCTCAAAATCTTGTCTGTATAATTGGATGTTAGTCCAAGAAAAATATTATTACATATTGGATTAACACAGGTAACATATATATATATATATATATATATATATATATATATATATATATATATATATATTGCTCCAAAAATAAAGGCAACACTAAGATTACACATCCTAGATCTGAATGAATGAACTGACAACAAAATCTTGGTGTTCTCTGGCAAATGCTAAACGTCCTGCACGGTGTTGGGCTGTAAGCACAACCCCCAACTGTAGACGTCGGGCCCTCATACCACACTCATGGAGTCTGTTTCTGATTGTTTGAGTGGACACATGCACATTTGTGGCCTGCTGGAGGTCATTTTGCAGGGCTCTGGTAGTGCTCCTCCTGCTTCTCCTTGCACGTCTCCTGATGTACTGGCCTGTCTCCTGGTAGCGCCTCCATGCTCTGGACACTACGCTGACAGACACAGCAAACCTTCTTGCCAAAGCTCGCATTGATGTGCCATCCTGGATGAGCTGCACTACCTGAGCCTCTTGTGTGGGTTGTAGACTCCGTCTCATGTTACCACTAGAGTGAAAGCACCGCCAGCATTCAAAAGTGACCAAAACATCAGCCAGGAAGCATAGGAACTGAGAAGTGGTCTGTGGTCACCACCTGCAGAACCACTCCTTTATTGGGGGTGTCTTGCTAATTGCCTATAATTTCCACCTGTTGTCTGTTCCATTTGCTGTTTCCATTGAAATTGATTGTCAATCAGTGTTGCTTCCTGAGTGGACAGTGTGATTTCACAGAAGTGTGATTGACTTCGAGTTACATTGTGTTGTTTAAGTGTTCCCTTTATTTTTTGGAGCAGTTTATATATATATATATATATATATATATATATATATATATATATATATATATATATATATATATATACACACACATATATATATAATATAATATAAAAGAAGAAGTGGTCAGGTGATCACAATTTCTATGTCTGTGCCACACACACCCCAGGGAGGCAGCTAGGAGGATGTTTGCATATGTCCTCTATTGCCAGAGCCCAGTATTACACATTAAATTATAATACACACACCCCAAGGCTGACACATAAGAGCACATATGTAGATCTCCTATAGACTGCCATAGCCCAACATACACAGGAGGAGATTAACATATCTCCTACACACAGCCATTTAAATTTCCACACCCTTTACTATCCCTTCACAAAACCCCAAAAAAATAGCTGACACTCTCCTCTTGAGGACAAAAATTTCACCCATCACCAAGTTATGTTTTCCCTAAAAATAGTGCTGGTCTCTCTGCAGCACTCGCCAAAAAATGACATGGAGTGCATTCAGCACACTCCAACACTGTTACACTAATGTACACTGTTAATACACTTTGTGTGCCTTAACTCTTTACTGCCAAAGAGGTGCATAATGTATTGCAAACTAATGCGATGCCCACCATTGTGGCACTCAAAGGATTAACATGGCCTCTTCCACTCACAATCTTGCATCCTTCCACATTTTCCCCAACTTATACACACACTCTCGCAACACACACGCTCGCAACACACACTTGCAACACCTATGCACAACACACACACATGCACAATACATGCAGAGCACACACACAAAACACACAAATGCACAATACCCACAGAGCACACGCACAGCACACACACAACACACACACATGCACAGCACAAGCACAACACACACATACACAATACACGCACAACACACACACACACATGCACAATACACACACAGCACATGCACAACACAGGCACAGCATGCATACGCACAGCACACACCCAATATACACACAGTACATTCACAACACACGCACATGCACAATGCACACACAGCACATGCACAATACATGCACATGCACAATACACGCACAGCACACACACAAGACACATGCACAATACACTCACAGCACACGCACAACACACACACAAAATAAACACACACAATAAACACGCAGAAAAGACACACAGAAAAACACATGTACAACACACACACACACTACACACACACCCACAATACACACACAAACACACCCTTAATACAAACACACACACACCCACAATACATGCACAGCACATGCACAACACGCACACACAAATAAACACACAGAAAAAACACATGCACAAAACACAGACAGATAATACACCCACACATGTCCACAATACACACTTACACATGCCCACAATACACACACACACACATGCCCACAATACACAAATGTACAACACACCACAAAATACACAAATGCACACAACATGTGCAAAATACACGTGCAATACACATACACATGCAATACACACACATATGCACAACACAATACACAAACAGAACACCCAGGCAATACGCAAAGACACACACAAATTCAACAATCCAATCATTAAGAACATTGTCTTAAAAGAGTTACAGGCTGCTCTGCTACCCTGCTCTGCAGTGCATTAATTACAAATGCCTTACCTTACATTGTGCTAGCCACACCACCACTACTGCGAACCCAGGAAGACGAAACCGTGCAAATT
>CM074727.1:160211492-160433322 GCA_037306005.1 Rhinophrynus dorsalis
TCCAAATTCAGACCCGAGTCCTCTCTGCTGTCCCAGGAATGTGTGCAGAGAGGACTACGGTCCGAATTCGGAGCGCCCCACTTCATATCAGCTGCAGCGCGTTCATGCACTCTATACTGCGCATGACTGCAACTCAAGCAGTGAGCAGAGAGGCTCCGGGCACCAGCCGAGGCTGCTGGGTGGCACTGTGAATTTTGTACACGGGCTTTTAAACTAGAAAAGCTTAATTGTGGCTGCTTTTATTTCGAAACATTAGTATCTCTTTAAGAGATTAACCCAGTAGTGGAAAAATGCTGGGGCCCAGATCTCCATTCAACAATGCCTTGGAGGGCTATAGTTCTGTAACCTATTAACCTTGTGCCAGAGGTGTGTGTGCAAAGAAGTGTTTCACAACGTGTTGCAATCCCCTCTGGCATGCAAAGAGTTAAGCCTGAACATTTGAAAATGTAATTGAAAACTGCCCATCTGTCATGTCATCCCTGGTCAGCGTGAGGGTGAATGTACAGATCACACAGGGCAGCTGTGTTTGCACTAGAGCAGGGCTGGACAACCTGAGGACCTTCAGCCATTTTGAACTACAAATCCCATTAGCGCTGGCCAGGGATCATGGAAATTGTAGTCTGCCACAGCTGGAGTGCCACATCTTGACACTGGAGACTATAGCCAATGTGGTGCATATCGGCACACAAACCCATCTGTTGTTAAGAATTTAGTGTTAGACTCCTGCACTGTAACATGATCAGTAATATGGCGTAAGGTTAACCCTTTCAGTGCCAGAGGGGTGCAAAATGCATTGCAAAGTAATGCGTTGTGCACCTCTATGGTACTGAAAGTGTTAAGCCAATTTCCTCTGACCCTTGTTTTCATTAAACGGATAGTAAACCTTTATTCTGACTAAGTATTCTGGAAGTTCATAGTATGTAAAGAAAAAATGTCCATACTTTATTTATTCATTTATTTACTTTCAGCCTCGCCTATTTTTGTTTTCAAACTTTAATGCCCCCTGGATCTCCTTTTTCAAAGAGTTTTCTGGTCAGTTGATATTAAAACAATGCAAAGCTATTGCTGCCTCACTGACTGTTCCATATGCTGTGAGCTGTTTTTTTTACATTGCGTCTTTTCTACATTGTATCAGTATACCTTCTTTCACAGTTCCTGTCAGAAAAGCTCTCTGAAAACAGATCCAGTGTCAGGGTCCAGTGCCGGATTTACATTCCATGCACCCAAAGGCAAGGCATTCTAGGTTTCCCTAATGCTGCCCAAGGCCACACCCCACTCCTCACATAACCACCACACTGAATAACTCCTCCTTCTAAACCCTCCCTCCCGTTCACCACATACAGGATGTCACCCTCCACCCACTACACACGTACTCCCTTTACACCCCCCTCCTATTCACCACATACAGGACTTCACCCTACATCCACTACACACCTACTTCCATTACACCCCCCCTCCTATTCACCACATACAGGACTTCACCCTACATCCACTACACACCTACTTCCTTTACACCCTCCCTCCTATTCACCGCATACAGGACTTCACACTACATCCACTACACACCTACTCCCTTTACAACCTCCCTCCTATTCACCACATACAGGACTTCACCCTACATCCACTACACACCTACTCCCTTTACACCCTCCCTCCTATTCACCACATACAGGACTTCACCCTATATCCACTACACACCTACTCCCTTTACACCCTCCCTCCTATTCACCACATACAGGACTTCACCCTACATCCACTACACACCTACTTCCTTTACACCCTCCCTCCTATTCACCACATACAGGACTTCACCCTACATCCACTACACACCTACTTCCTTTACACCCCTCTCCTATTCACCGCATACAGGACTTCACCCTACATCCACTAAACACCTACTTCCTTTACACCCTCCCTCCTATTCACCGCATACAGGACTTCACCCTACATCCACTACACACCTACTCCCTTTACACCCTCCCTCCTATTCACCACATACAGGACTTCACCCTGCATCCACTACACACCTACTCCCTTTACACCCCCCCCTCCTATTCACCGCATACAGGACTTCACCCTACATCCACTACACACCTACTCCCTTTACACCCTCCCTCCTATTCACCGCATACAGGACTTCACCCTACATCCACTACACACCTACTCCCTTTACACCCTCCCTCCTATTCACCGCATACAGGACTTCACCCTACATCCACTACACACCTACTCCCTTTACACCCTCCCTCCTATTCACCACATACAGGACTTCACCCTACATCCACTACACACCTACTCCCTTTACACCCTCCCTCCTATTCACCACATACAGGACTTCACCCTGCATCCACTACACACCTACTTCCTTTACACCCCTCTCCTATTCACCGCATACAGGACTTCACCCTACATCCACTACACACCTACTCCCTTTACACCCTCCCTCCTATTCACCACATACAGGACTTCACCCTGCATCCACTACACACCTACTCCCTTTACACCCCCCCCTCCTATTCACCGCATACAGGACTTCACCCTACATCCACTACACACCTACTCCCTTTACACCCTCCCTCCTATTCACCACATACAGGACTTCACCCTACATCCACTACACACCTACTTCCTTTACACCCTCCCTCCTATTCACCACATACAGGACTTCACCCTACATCCACTACACATCTACTCCCTTTACACCCCCCCTCCTATTCACCGCATACAGGACTTCACCCTACATCCACTACACACCTACTTCCTTTACACCCTCCCTACTATTCAGCACCTAAATGACTTCACCCTACGTCCACTACACACCTACTTCCTTTACACCCTCCTCCTATTCACCACATACAGGACTTCACCCTACATCCACTACACACCTACTCCCTTTACACCCCCCCCTCCTATTCACCACATACAGGACGTCACCCTACATCCACTACACACCTACTTCCTTTACACCCCCCCTCCTATTCACCACATACAGGACTTCACACTACATCCACTACACACCTACTCCCTTTACACCCCCCTCCTATTCACCACATACAGGACTTCACCCTACATCCACTACACACCTACTTCCTTTACACCCCCTCCTATTCACCGCATACAGGACTTCACACTACATCCACTACACACCTACTCCCTTTACACCCCCCTCCTATTCACCACATACAGGACTTCACCCTACATCCACTACACACCTACTTCCTTTACACCCCCCCCTCCTATTCACCACATACAGGACTTCACCCTACATCCACTACACACCTACTCCCTTTACACCCTCCCTCCTATTCACCACATACAGGACTTCACCCTACATCCACTACACACCTACTCCCTTTACACCCCCCTCCTATTCACCACATACAGGACTTCACCCTACATCCAATAAACACCTACTTCCTTTACACCCTCCCTCCTATTCACCACATACAGGACTTCACCCTACATCCACTACACATCTACTCCCTTTACACCGCCCCCTCCTATTCACCGCATACAGGACTTCACCCTACATCCACTACACACCTACTTCCTTTACACCCTCCCTCCTATTCACCACCTAAATGACTTCACCCTACATCCACTACACACCTACTCCCTTTACACCCCCCCTCCTATTCACCACATACAGGACGTCACACTACATCCACTACACACCTACTCCCTTTACACACCCCCTCCTATTCACCGCATACAGGACTTCACCCTACATCCACTACACACCTACTTCCTTTACACCCTCCCTCCTATTCAACGCATACAGGACTTCACCCTACATCCACTACACACCTACTTCCTTTACACCCTCCCTCCTATTCACCGCATACAGGACTTCACCCTACATCCACTACACACCTACTTCCTTTACACCCTCCCTCCTATTCACCGCATACAGGACTTCACCCTACATCCACTACACACCTACTCCCTTTACACCCTCCCTCCTATTCACCACATACAGGACTTCACCCTACATCCACTACACACCTACTTCCTTTACACCCCCCCCTCCTATTCACCGCATACAGGACTTCACCCTACATCCACTACACACATACTCCCTTTACACCTCCCCACCTATTCACCACATACAGGACTTCACACTACATCCACTACACACCTACTTCCTTTACACCCTCCCTCCTATTCACCACATACAGGACTTCACCCTACATCCACTACACACATACTCCCTTTACACCTCCCCTCCTATTCACCACATACAGGACTTCACCCTACATCCACTACACACCTACTCCCTTTACACCCTCCCTCCTATTCACCACATACAGGTCTTCACCCTACATCCACTACACACCTACTTCCTTTACACCCCCCCCTCCTATTCACCGCATACAGGACTTCACCCTACATCCACTACACACATACTCCCTTTACACCTCCCCTCCTATTCACCACATACAGGACTTCACCCTACATCCACTACACACCTACTCCCTTTACACCCTCCCTCCTATTCACCGCATACAGGACTTCACCCTACATCCACTACACACCTACTTCCTTTACACCCTCCCTCCTATTCACCACATACAGGACTTCACCCTACATCCACTACACATCTACTCCCTTTACACCCCCTTCCTATTCACCGCATACAGGACTTCACCCTGCATCCACTACACACCTACTTCCTTTACACCCTCCCTCCTATTCACCACATACAGGACTTCACCCTACATCCACTACACACCTACTTCCTTTACACCCTCCCTCCTATTCACCACATACAGGACTTCACCCTACATCCACTACACACCTACTCCCTTTACACCCCCCCTCCTATTCACCACATACAGGACTTCACCCTACATCCACTACACACCTACTTCCTTTACACCCCCCTCCTATTCACCACATACAGGACTTCACCCTACATCCACTACACACCTACTCCCTTTACACCCCCCCTCCTATTCACCACATACAGGACGTCACCCTACATCCACTACACACCTACTTCCTTTACACCCTCCCTCCTATTCACCGCATACAGGACTTCACCCTACATCCACTACACACCTACTCCCTTTACACCCCCCCTCCTATTCACCACATACAGGACTTCACCCTGCATCCACTACACACCTACTTCCTTTACACCCCCCTACTATTCACCACATACAGGACTTCACCCTACATCCACTACACACCTACTGCCTTTACACCCTCCCTCCTATTCACCGCATACAGGACTTCACCCTGCATCCACTACACATCTACTCCCTTTACACCCTCCCTCCTATTCACCGCATACAGGACTTCACCCTACATCCACTACACACCTACTCCCTTTACACCCTCCCTCCTATTCACCTCATACAGGACTTCACCCTACATCCACTACACACCTACTTCCTTTACACCCTCCCTCCTATTCACCACATACAGGACTTCACCCTGCATCCACTACACACCTACTCCCTTTACACCCCTCTCCTATTCACCGCATACAGGACTTCACCCTACATCCACTACACACCTACTTCCTTTACACCCTCCCTCCTATTCACCACATACAGGACTTCACCCTACATCCACTACACACCTACTTCCTTTACACCCTCCCTCCTATTCACCACATACAGGACGTCACCCTACATCCACTACACACCTACTTCCTTTACACCCTCCCTCCTATTCACTGCATACAGGACTTCACACTACATCCACTACACACCTACTTCCTTTACACCCTCCCTACTATTCACCGCATACAGGACTTCACCCTACATCCACTACACACCTACTTCCTTTACACCCTCCCTCCTATTCACCGCATACAGGACTTCACCCTACATCCACTACACACCTACTTCCTTTACACCCTCCCTACTATTCACTGCATACAGGACTTCACACTACATCCACTACACACCTACTTCCTTTACACCCTCCCTCCTATTCACCACATACAGGACTTCACCCTACATCCACTACACACCTACTTCCTTTACACCCTCCCTACTATTCACAACCTAAATGACTTCACCTTCCGCCACGCTACACATCTCCCTCTACAACCTCACTCCATTTGCCTCTTTGCCTTCCCTTCCCTTCACCTCCTAATGTTACCCTGCACTTTGCCTCCTTGCCTCCACTCCTATCCAACGCATTGCTGTGTAATGCTTTGGATACCTTTCTCATACTCACAGGGTTAAATTTCCTAATATTACAGCTCCCACAATATAGAAAAACAAAACAGACCTGCTCAGACCTACACAACCAACGAATGTACACTCACAAATTAGAAACATTACATCAGACCTCTTCAGAAGTCAATCACTTCATTGACTTGCAGCTTTAATGACCATGGCCCACACCCCCAACTCTCTCAGGAAGCAGTGTGTGCCATGCTTGAATTGGCAGCTGTTTCCTCACTGCTGTGTGTGTCCCTTCCACTCAACACACATTTCTGCTGTGTGAAGACCTTTAGGTCCTTACAGGGCACTACCATACTTTCAATGCACATAGGTGTGCACATTAAAAGTCTGGTAGTATCTTGTGAGGACCTCAGGGTCCTCACAATGCAAGAATGTATGTTGAGTGGAAGAGGTACTGCAGCGGACACACACAGCAGTGAGGAAGGGGCTGCCAATCAAAGCATGTCCCACTTTGCCTCCGGGAAGGTGATGGGGGTGAAGACCGTGTTTATTTCAGCTCCAGATGAATGAAGTGCTCCATGTCTGAAGAGGTCTAATCTAATCTGTTACAGTACATTCTTTTTTTCTTTGAATGTCAAAGCAGGTCTGATTTTTTTTAATACATTGCGGGAGATGTAGGATTACCAAATTGAACCTTTTGAGTGTCAGAAAGTCTCCAACGCACTGCTAAGCAATGTGTTGCATACTCCTGTGCCACTCAAAGGGTAAATGCAGGGGCAAATCCATGCCAAGACTGCTTGTAGTAGTACATCACACAGAGCACTCAACGCTGCTGGCAGAGTGTAACATTGTATCAGGGCTCAAAATTCCCACTCGCCACTAGCCAATGGCGAGTGAAAATTTAGCCCTGGCGAGTAGAAATTCAGCCCTGGTGGGTATGTAATGTCTTGCAGTGGCGAGTAACTTTTCAGGTCTGGCTAGTAGCAAAGGACTTCACATTATAAGTCCTGATTGTATTACATCCACCTTTGATGTTGTATCAACCAAAAAAACTCTCTGGAAACTGATATCCAGGCAGATCCCTGTTAGGGACATATAAATGTTAAAAATTATAAAAAAGTGAAGATAAAATAAAAGCATATGCAATTTGACTTTACACATTATGTACTTAAATATGTAGAATTCAGATAAAGGGTTAATATTCCTTTAGTTCAAGGTAATAGTCCAGTGCAACACCTGATTTTCTTCTTGCACTATTTACACTAAAAGAGAGATACATGGGAGTTATGTACATAGATGTGATACAGAGGTGATGAAGTGGAGATAACTTCTCCATGATAAACTCTCTAGCTCCTATGTTATCCTATTGAGCCAATGCACTAAGATCACCAAAGGTGAAGGCATTTTAGTACATTGGCTTCACAGAAGAACATTGGAATTGGAGAAGTGATATCACTGGAGACATCATCTCCACTTTATCACCTCTTTATCATGCTTTAGTGCATAACCTCTGTAGAGTTTACAACATTGTAGAAGTCGTCACCACTTTATCACCTGCATATCAGTTCTTTATCACACCTTAGTGAGTCTCCCCTTTGTATCAGTTTTCTGCTTGGATCTCCAAGCTCTGTATTCAAAAAGCTGTGCCTACCAAAATGGCTGCTATTTTCTTTAAGCGGAACTTTCACCTTCTATAAAATCGCCCTCCACTAATGAAGAATATGGCGACTAGCTTCATAATCGTTCCCTCAGCTCTTAGAAGTAGCCGATCCTGAATTAATCCTTAATCTTCGGAGACTGACGACCAGGTTAGTGCCATCTGCACTCCTGCACTTTCAGTCCCTTCCAGTGCCTTATGGCAAGTGCAATGCCTCCTCGAGGAGATCGGGACTGACAGCGCAGGAGCACAGACATCTCTAAAACAAGATGTCTGCGCTGATTCCTGGCTCCCGGGCTCCGAAGATTACGGATTACTGCAGAACTGGGTACTTCTGAGAGCTAATAGAACTATTATGAAGCTAGTTGCCATATGCTTACTTATTGGAGGGCAACTTTATAGAAGGTGAAAGTTCCTCTTTAAAGGAGCAGTAAACTTTTTTTTATGAAAACACATATGTTATAGAGCATTTCCTGCTGAATAAAACAAGGTCACTCCCATCGCTGTCAGATGTTTTATTCAAAAATTACAGCAGTTCAAATAATCAGGAAGTGAATTTACTGTGTTTACTTCCTGATAGTTCTAACAGACAGGAAGTGACAGGCAGTTTCTATCACATTCTATGGAGAACTGTATGTCACTGACTTTCCTCTCCATTAGAATCTAACAGGAAATCTAATTAGAATTTGACCACTAGAGGGCACTGCTAATGTAAAAAAACATGGGTTTAAACTGCAATAACTCTGGAAATATAAATTTCTCGGCAGTGGGAGTACCCTTATTTTACTCAATAGGAAAATCTCTACAATATATATATTTTTTTTTTGATAAAAAAAAGTTTACTGCTCCTTTAAAGCCCAAAGAACTGTATCCAAGAAGCTATTCCTGGACAAACCAAAAGCACCACATGGGACAAAAAATATCCAAAAATTCCCATTGGTTTAAATAAGGCTTTTAAGGGGTTGAAAGCCCCATTTAAGTCAATAGGAATTTTGGAGTCTTGTGTATAAAGGGAAAGATGAACAATTACCACTTATCATTTATCCATAAGGGAAATTTCTACACAAGGATAATTATACCCTCCCCCATTCTTATTATCACTAATGTTGAGCGAGCGTGCTCGGCCGATGCTCGGATCGGCTCGAGCATCGCTCTGCTCGGCACATGGCGGTACTCGTACGAGTACCGCCATGTGCTCGCCCGACATGTTCGGGTTGCGGGGATCTGTGCCGGAAGAGGCACAGATCCGAAGACGCTCCGCTGGACCACCAGGGAATGGAGGTACAGGGGCATTGCGGAGATGAAGGGGGCATAGCGGAGATGAAGGGGGACATTGTGGAAGAGGGGCATAGACTCTATGCCCCTCTTCCACAATGTCCCCCTTCATCTCCGCTATGCCCGTCTGTCACAATGTGCCCCTTCATCTCCGCTATGCCCCTCTTCCACAATGTCCCCCTTCATCTCCTCTATGCCATAGAGGAGATGAAGGGGGACATTGTGGAAGAGGGGCATAGCGGAGATGAAGGGGGACATTGTGGAAGAGGGGCATAGAGTCTATGCCCCTCTTCCACAATGTCCCCCTTCATCTCCGCTATGCCCCTCTTCCACAATGTCCCCCTTCATCTCCTCTATGGCATAGAGGAGATGAAGGGGGACATTGTGGAAGAGGGGCATAGCGGAGATGAAGGGGGACATTGACCAGGCACCCTCCGCTCATCAGAGCAGGGGGTGCCTGGTTTGATGCTCGAGTGCTCCCATTCATTTGAATGGGGCTCGGGTGCTCGGCCGAGCACTCGAGCAGCAGGGGGTGCTCGGTCAGAGCACCCGAGCACCCGAGCATCGCGGTGCTCGCTCAACACTAATTATCACTCAAGGACTGTAACGTATCCAACACTTTCGATTGGCTCCTCGTGTTCTGTGACTCACACTCCCAGCTGCCATGTTTCTTTGAAGCAAGACTTCAAAAGCAACAAAATACTTTGGACACATTTCATGGTGCATGTTGCTAGACAGACGGCATATTAAGGGAACCTCAACACATTGAATATCTAACAACCTTTATAGCTAGTTTCCCTTGTACAGGTTCAGAGGCATCATAGCCTGAATCGTTTGACGTATCTTCTGTAACAATAAGAATGTGAGCTATTATTTTTTAATCTTTTGTGCCGGTGGAACCATGTCAGTTTTCATGCAGAAAGGCTAGCGTTAATAAAATATTACTCTGGCGACAGTGAATTCTACATCAAAAACAGTGATTAAATAAACAATCTGAGACACAGATTATTATTGCCCGGGGCTCATGTGAAACTGATCTGTGCATTTTAAGCAGGAAGACAATGGTAGTTACATTACAAAATATAATAGGTCAATTAACATTGTTTAGTTGCACGTGTTTACTCATAAGGCGTACTGTGATATCTTACTTACAGTAGAGATTAGAGATGTTCTTAGTGTGTCTACAAAAATGTTGAATATTACATTTGATTAGACTATTTTTAGCTCAAACCTTCAAGGAAAATTATAGTTTCCCTTTAAAATTTCAACTTTCCTTATAATTGGTATCAGATACTAGAATGTTCAAATCAGTTCCAAATCAGTCCTAAGCCTATATGTCAGAATGATCAGCATAGAGAGCAAGACAATTGCAAAACGGTTTAGAGAGCCATGTATATTTAAAGGGATTGAATGGAAGCAAGCATGTGGATGGTGATGAATTTATTTATTTGATGGACAGTGGAGGTGATTGACTTTGTAGTTGACAGCTTGACTTGATTTTGTGTTTAGCCCTTTAATTACCAACGTTGTGAGCAATGCATTGCATAAGCAATATATTGCACACCCCCTGCTCCATAAAGAGGTAATATCATAGGCAGAGCTCTTGTTTTATGTTCAGGTTTTGAACGTTTTGAAATATAAACAACTCCTCTCTGGATTATAAAGGGTTAACTTAACTAAATCTGTGGTGAACTGATTCAGATGCTATCTCTGAAACTGATTAATTGATCTCAGACTCAGGAGGTAATGAAAAAGAATTGATGAGTGTCAGAATTTACTATTTGAGAATAAAAGTGATTGATTTACAAATTAGTTCGGCAGGGAAGGCTGGGTGGTAAGCAAGCATATGGATGGCATTGATGGATGATTCTGAATGGCATGGTGGTTGAATACATGGGTACAAAAATATATTGCATTTTTAATTACTTTTTTATCCATATACTCAACCACCATTTAATCCAGATTTGTCAGTCAATGCCATCCATCCCTTGTAAATCATTAATTTTATAATTTGTTTGATTTACTATCAGATTTATCAAAAATTGCAACAGGCTTGGATGTTCTTGTGTGGATGGATTGATGGATGCCTTTGTGTGTGATGGAATTTTGACCCCCAACTAATCCCCCAACTATAGTGCTCTCTTTAGGTTCAAGTATGTGGTGAAGAGTTTTAACTTGACAAGTGACATATTATGGTGGAAAAAAGCTACTGCTCTACACCCCTTAGGGGAGATACACTAAGAGGTGATAAAGTGGAGATGACTTCTCCAGTGATATCACTTCTCCAGTTCCTATGTTATTCTATGGAGCCTATGCACTAAGATCTCCAAAGTTGGAGAAATCTAGTGCCTTGACTCCATAGAATAACATAGAACTGGAGAAGTGATATCATCTCCACTCTATCACCTCTTTATCACCGCTTAGTGAATCTCCCTCCCTTGTGGGCTAAAATGGGTTAATATTTAATAACTAGTCTAGTATGTGATGATGAGTGACAGATAGTAAAAAATAACAACAAAAACTACTATGTACACCGCCCCATTTATTTGGGCTATAATTATAACCAGCCAATATGTGATCATGATGATAATGATGAGTGACAGTGATAAGGCAAACCCTTTCATACTTTACACATCTCTGATTAAAGGGGTTAATAATGAATAATCAGTTCATTATGTAGTGATAATGATTAGTGGCGAATATATAGCATATTAGTTTTGAGCTTTGAAGAATGTCTACAGAACAGCAGAATATCTTGTTTTTTACTGAGTCTTGCACAGATCTCCTCTATAGAGAGGACCTGGTAGCACAGAAAGTGGGTAAAACAATGTAATTCAAAATAAAGTTAAAGTTAAATGTTAATAGAAATGGATACAAAGTATAGACAATTTCGCTTTTTTGTTTTACCCTAAAAGAATAAGCTCAAAGTAAATGGGTTTGCCTTTTCTAGAATTTATTTAAAAAATTGTATAAAGTTGTTTGTGCAGATTCATGTTGATTTAACCCCTTAAGTGCCAGAGTTGTATTCTATGCATTGTTTTGCAATGCATTGGGTACCACTCTGGCACTCAAAGGGTTATGTTACTTGTGTAACAGAAACATTTTATGTCCTGGAAATCTTGGCTTCTACAAAAAGGAGAACGGGTATGAATGCTCTCATGCCTAGTATACACTACTCCAATTGGTAACTTGAAATTCGCCGATAAACAAGAAAAACAGGGGTGCCCCACAACCAATATCACTGTAAACCACTCCATGACAATTGCAGCTGCACAGTGATGTATCAGAACAAACGTCCGTAGAGGAGACGTGTAAAATCACTTATATTTATTATGATCTGGATAAAAACTATATATGGACAACCAAGGATGACAAAAAATGTAGCAATAACACTCACAGAGGGGTATGGAGACCCCCTACTGCATCTGACGCATTTTGCACTCAAGGCACTTAATCGTAGACTTAAAAACCTTGAGCGCGAAACACGTCAGATGGAGTAGCTTGCAGGAAAGTGGATCCCAAAACTTTTGACAACCAAACAAAAGAGGAGACGTGTGGAGACATCGGTGGCTGTTTTGCAAGAAATGAGTCAGATTTCCTGGACAAACTGGTAACTGGTGATGGACATGGATCTACTGTCATGATCCTGAGACAAAGGAACAGTCTAAGGAATGGAGCACAGTGGTTCCCCCAGGCCAAAGAAGTTCCGTGTGCAAAGGTCAATGCAGAAGCAAATGGCAACAGTTTTTTGGGATAAGAAGGGAGTTCTGCTGGTGGACTACATCCAAAAAGGTTCAACCATCAATGCAACATATTACTGTGCTTTATTGACGAAGTTGAGACAAAACATGAAGGAAAAATGTAGAGAAAAGCTCTCGAAAGGTGTCATCCTGTTGCCTTAGACTTTCAAGTGATGCCCCATCCACCCTATTCTCCTGACCTGGCTCCTTCTGATTATCATCTGTTCCCTAATCTCAAAAAAACCTAAAGGGACAACGATTTGGAAGTGTTCCGGAGGCATCTAAAGCTGCAAATGAGTGGTTACACCAGCAGTCGGAAGAATTTTATTTGCAGAGACTGAAGAAGCTGCAGGACATATGTTGCAAGTGCATTGATTTCCTGGGGGAATATGTAGAATAGTGTGGCAGTTACAGCTTCCTAGCTCAATTTTTTCTGGGTAAGGCTCAATACTTATCAGCACCCCATTGTATAAGAAGGCAATATGCCACAGTATATAGGCTTTGGGTGTGCTTACAAAAACCTGGACAGAATTTAGTTTGACCACCTTCAATTAAGCCAAGCACCCCTCCCACCTCAGGTGTAGAGGCTAATATTGAGTAAATATGTGTGTGCATTAATGTTCTGTGTGTTTGCTTGTTCCGGAATTACATCCTAAGAAAAGCCAAGTTCAACAGATTAATTTACCTGGGTAGGTGACCTACATATAGCAGTCAGGTATATCTAAACATGTTTGCATTATATCTGCAATTTCCTGTATATAGTGATCTCAATTGAAGTCAGGTTCTAGACCCCCCCCCCCCAAGAAAAATAAAGCGTCAAAAGAACTGAATGATTTGTAAGGGTCGCCAGAGAAAGGTTTTGTATCTGTATTTATCAGATCAAGAACAGAGACAAGTATCAGTGAACCATAAAAGTTAAAATACACAAACATAAAATATACGGCTGTACCTGACTGCTGTGAGAGACACTTACCTAGTTTATTTCATCCTTTTAAACAAAGTAAAAAACACGTTACTATAGTCACCCTTTAAAGGATTCTCTGCGGAAGCACCACACATTTTGTTTCCTAGTTCTCATACAAGATACAGCATGTGCCTTTATAATAAGCCATCTAGGAAAGGTATCTTTCAATTTGTTTAACAAAAGGAATTATTTTGGAGACATTCATACAACAGTTCATTATTATTTTGTAATTATATTTAATATAATAAATCTCGGAGGTTGCCTTATCAATCTTTACATGTCACAGACCAGAGAAATTAATGTTTATGTCCCTGTCCTGTTTCCATTCTGAATTTTTTCTGTTGTTTGCAGACATGGATGCAGACTAGACAACTAGAGGCCTTCACCTGTTTCATTGCATTTCCCATCACCCTCTGCTAGCAGCTGGCTGGCTGAGAATAACAATATTTGTGCAAAAGCTTCTGGTTAGCTTCCAGTTATGTTGTAAATAAATTCTTTTTCAGAATTAGGTGTAAAAATGTTCTGTTTCTTTTGCTTTCCTAAATGTTTCAGATTCGACCTATTTTCTATCTGAAGTTTATCAACTTGCTTCAATCAAATCTTAATATTTTACGTAGTGTTGACTGCAAATATGACATGCGTTCTCTCTTCTATCCCTTTTTTAGAGTAATTTATTTGGTCCCAATGTTGGCTACTGTGGTATGTTAATTAAAGGTAAATAGTTTGCATTTAAAGTGAATCATGAAAAAAACAGTGAACTGTACTTATTGAAAGTAACATAATGACTAAACATGAGTTCCATTGTGATCTTGTCTGTGTTCTTTCCATTTTTCTAATGGGGGAATGTCATTAGAACAGTGAGAACAAGGGAGGAATAAAAGAAGGGATGTGGGATTAAAATTAAGTAAATTTGAAGGAATATTAATCCTTATTTAGACTTCTTCAAGTACAAAATGTACACATTGCCTATACTTTTTATTGTTTTATTCATTTATCATCTTTACCTATTTTTTATATGCTTTTATGTGTCTGACAAAAAATATTCCTAGATCTGTCTGCAGAGAGTTTTCTGTCAGGGAACATGAAAGCAGGTCTAGTGATCAAATGCCTATTAGAAAGCACACAAAGCATGCAGGGCTGCAGGGAGAGTATAACAGAGCATAGCATCGTGGTCTGATGGTTTGTTGACTAGAAAACTCTTTGGGAACAAATTCAGTGATCTCCCTGTCAGGGAACATGAAAGGTGTGTAAAATAGAAAGCATGTAGAAAGCTCGAGGGAGAGTATAACAATATATTAAGTCCTGTCAACCAGAAAACTCTTAGGGAAAAAGATAATTAAGCTCAATGTCAGGGTCATAAAAGTGTAAAAAAAATAGGTGAGTATTAAAAAATAATTAAAATAATAGACAATTTACCTGTACATATTATGTACTTGCAGGATGGCTATTTTTCTTTTAATTTAATGCAAAATTTGCTTCTCTAATTTTGCTTCATTTAGGGTTCACACTGTCCATTTGATGTAGTCCTATCATCAAAATTCAAGTAATTAAGTATTGTTAGAGAAATATAAATGAGTGCGTTCAGTTGTTTGTTGCCTTGTCTAAGAGGAAATTGACATTATAATGTTATTAATGTCTATATTTACCTAAGCAAAATACAAAAACAAATACAGATTTTTCACACTTCCAAGCCATTAAAAATGTCCAGTATTACACTTGTGTGCATGTCGTGTCAAAAGATGCAATATTACCAAATTATTTCCTCCACTTTACACCAGGGGAAGCCAAACTGGTGCTCAGGACCTATCAACATTTTTTTTCAGGATATCTCTCAATTATCACAGTGACGGAATCCAGATGATTAAACTGGACCCACTCGGGGGCCATCATTCCTCTGGTCCACTATTCGTTTTTATAAGTTGGCTTGAGCGCCACTGATCTCTACTTGCTGTAATGTAGCCAAGACTATAGCCAGTTCTGCAATAGCTTATCCCACCAAGAACCAGTAGAGACATGGTTAAAGCACACACTTTATTATGTGAGAACACATACTTTTTATACCTACACAACAATGCTAACACCAAAACAAACAAAATAAGAACTTAAAAGAGGTATCCACACACTTCAAACAAAGTGGTTTACAGTGCCCAGTTGGGGTTGGAACAATGTGGCCAATCCTGTGCGGAGAACTTGGTAGTGGGACAAACTTCTACTCTTCTATTGGGGAATGGTGACCAATGGGAGAAGAGCCTACCCTCAATGGGAACCAGCACAGGGAGCCCAGCTTAACTATCATTGTATGTGGCCACCTGATGCCTATTCCTGAAACACTCTCTCCCTCACTGGACATATTCACTACCTCTCTACAATCACAAGCACAGGCAGACCAATTAATCCACCAGTGCTCCCTCTGAGAGATCCTAAAAACATGCACTGTTGTTCGTCCTTGAGGATCAGGGATGGCTATCCCTGCTTTACTTACTTTTTTACCCTATGATTTTCATGTGCAGTTATATTAAATAGACACAATACAGCTACAATTCAGAGGGCCCTGTGTTTATAAGAAAAATGTAACTCTGGACAAACCAACTGCAACACGGGAAGAAATAAAAATGTCTCATTGGTTTAATTGGGGATATGAATCAAGGCTTTTTAATGCCTTGGAGATCTCTCTAGCGTTCAAATGATTGAACATGACATTTAAATCAATGGGAACTTTGGGATTTTTTATTTTTCACCTATGGTGCTTTGTTTTGCCCCAGAATTACTCCACTTTTCTCAGTCCGATGTTACCTCCATTTCACTGCAGATAGAATTTTAGTGAATTAAAGCGGAACTAACACCGCTAAGAAACTTTGTTTGTAATAATTTCCTATCTGGCGACTAGCTGCTTAGTAGCGCTAGTCGCCAGAATTATTACTTCTTTATGGAGAAATATGTAGTCATCCTCGGCTGACAGGCAGGACGGAGCGCGGACATCTTGCCATAGTGATGTCCGCGCACCTGCGCTGTCAGTACCTTCCGGAGCCGAATGGCTCCTAACAACGTCTCCTACAGCCTTCTGGGACTGACAGCGCAGGCGTGCGGACATCACTAGGGCAAGATGTCTGCGCTCCGTCCTGCCTGTCAGCTGAGGATAAATGCATATTTCTCCATGAAGAGGTAATAATTCTGGCGACTAGCGCTACTAAGCAGCTAGTTGCCAGATAGGCAATTATTACAAACAAAGTTTCTTAGCGGTGTTAGTTCCACTTTAAAGCACTTCACTACATCTTTAGCTTCCTAAGTACTAGGCCATCACCACTCAATATTTCGTCTTCCTTTTGCTGAATACTAGACTTGTACATTCATTTTGAAAGAAATGCAAAATGTAAAAAAATTTTATTTTTCGCGACATTCAGATTTGAACAAGAAATGAAAAACATGGAACACACAATTCCAGAAACATGAACACCCCATGCAACACTTTCATTCAAACCCATATGTTCATTTCACACATGCTTACACCATTCATCAGATAACCTACTGTGATGTTGGTGGTCCAGCAATGTCCAGCACATTGGGGGAGATTCACTAAGAGGTGATAAAGAGTTGATAAAGTGGTGATGACTTCTCTAGTGACCTACATTATTCTATAGAGCTTATTCACTAAGATCTCCAAACTTGAAGAAATCTTAGCATATATGCTTCATAGAATAACATAGGAACTGGTGAAGTCATCTCCACTTTATCACCTCTTTATCACCACTTAGTGAATCTCCTCCAATGTGTCAAAAAACAAAGATTAAAAAAAAAAAAACATAAAAGCAGCCACTTACAAAATATATTCTCTCTTTAATCTTGCTTGGACAAATGGCCGAGCCAGAACGAGGAAACATTGAACATGGACTGGCTGTTATATGGCTGTCACTGTTCAGATGAATTCCCACATTCTCATTGCATGGGATTGTGGGGTTACTCACAGAATGTCCCTACAGTAACCTCTCCTCCCAGCCAATCTGTATCTAGCTGGAGGGGTCATGGATAGGGGTGGGAGAAAAGTTGGAAACATTTCCAGACTGACTTTTCTTTAAAACCTGAAGATTTTTTGCTTTTTTAGCAAAAAATGTTCTCCTTTTCACCACTGCAAAATGATTCTCCTTTTTGCCACTGCCAATCACTTTTTCACCTATGTGTCCAATGCTACAACATGTTCCAGCACAATATTACTTCTTCTCAGGGTAGCAGTGTACACAAGTTGTGAGTCTTACAGCAACATATGCCTTAAAAAAATGTGCCTTTGTCCTTTGCCCACAACACTAACTTCCTGTTTAACCCTTTGAGTGTCAGACAGTATCCATTGCATTGGGCTGCAGTGCATTAGATACCTCTCTGGTAGTGATGATCGAGCACCCCAATGCTCGGGTGTTCGGGTGCTCTGGCCGAGCACCCCCGGAGGCTCGAGTGCTCGGCCGAGCACCCGAGCCCCATTGAAGTCAATGGGAGGACTCGAGCATTACACCAGGCACCCCCTGCTCTGATGAGGGGAGGGTGCCTGGTTCATAGGAAAAGGTCAGAAAATGATGGAAACACCACAGAAATGGTTCAGGGACAGCATAGGGAGGATGTCTGGATGCATCTTGGACTCCAACGTCGCTGCTGGGAACGATGTTTCGCCCGTAGTACGCCATTTTTACAGACTGACCGTAAAACACACAAAAAGGAAGATAAAAACGACTTTAGGCGAAAAATTGTTACCAAACAGTATTTGCTGTATATTTACTTGTATATCATCTGCAAATTCTGCAAAAAATTTCATCGATTTTTCGGAACTGGGGCCATGATTAAGAGGGAAACGTGCACAGCGTAAAGCAGGTGTTCAACGTGGTTATGGCCCGGGTAAGGTACAGCATTCAGGAACGGAGGCCGCAGCTACCACAGGTTTTACAACATGTCCGTTTGCCCTTGTTAAGTCCAAAATTTATAGTCGGAACAGTGGGGTCTGATCCATTGAGTAAAAGTGACGAAGTGACTTAGTGGATGAAGCCAAGAACTACCTTCTGCTCTGTCGAACACCCCAGCCCTATTTAATTCAATGGGAGGACCTGAGGCACTCCGATACAACCTGTATATCACAAAATGGAGGGCCTCATTCACATTGTGGTACAATAGTTCAGGTAGTGGTCCAACACTCATAAAGCCTATGCACTAAGTGAAAGGGCTGCCAAAAATTAGACTGAAATGTCACTCCAATACACCCTTTATTACACATAAAGGAGGGCATCATACACACCCGTGAAAAATTAGGATTAATGGCCTGCTGGTGACCCTCTAAAACATTAGGGGCGAGGGCATGCCGCTAAGCTGACCATCTAAAACATTAGGAATGAGGGTCTGCTGCTGAGCCGACCATCTAAAACATTATGGGTGAGGGTCTGCTGCGGAGCTGACCATCCTAAACATTATATGCGAAGGCCCGCTAGTGAGCTGACGCTATAAAACATTATATGAGAGGGCCCGCTAGAGAGCTGACCCAATAAAACATTATATGAGAAGGCCCGCTGGTGAGCTGACCTATACAAAAATTGTCAAACAGGGCCTGCTGGTGAGCTGGCCCTATATAAAAATTATATCACAGGGCCCGAGTGGTGAGCTGGCCCTATATAAAAATTATATCACAGGGCCCGCTGGTGAGCTGGCCCTATATAAAAATTATATCACAGGGTATATGGAAGAGGAGGAGGAGGATGAGAAGATTAAGAGTCAACCATATACCCGTTTTTTGGGTGGAAGGGGTGAATGGGAATACAGAGTATTCCCATCATTGTAAATAACATATCTAAAGTGACTTTATGTTCACCCGGGGCTTTCCTCCAGTGGAGTGGAGAAGTCAGGGGAAATCCAGGCCTTGTTCATTTTTATAAGTGTCAACCTATCAGCATTTTCGGTGGAAAGGCGGATACGCTTATCTGTTATGATGCCACCAGCAGCACTAAATACCCGCTCAGACAGAACGCTGGCGGCAGGGCAGGCCAGCACCTCCAAGGCGTAGAGTGCCAGTTCATACCACGTGTCCAGCTTGGACACCCAGTAGTTGTAAGGCACAGAGGGATCATTGAGGACGCTGACACGGTCTGCTACGTACTCCTTCACCATCTTCCAAAACTTTTCCCTCCTTGTGACACTAGGCTGCGCATCAGGGTGAGGGTGCTGGCGGGGTGTCATGAAGGTGTCCCACGCCTTGGAGAGTGTTGCCCTGCCTTTGTCGGAACTGCTGTGTGCTCCCCTTTTCTCCCCTTCTCGGTTGGCCAAGGTAGCACGTACTCTGCCGTCAGCGTTGTCAGATGGAAAATTTTGGAGCAATTTTTCGACAAGAACCTTCTGGTATTGCACCATTTTGTTTGTCCTCTCCACCGGAGGAATGAGAGATGAGAAATTCTCTTTGTAGCGGGGGTCCAGAAGGGTGAACACCCAGTAATCCGTGTTGTCTAAAATGCGTATAACGCGTGGGTCACGGGAAAGGCAGCCTAACATAAAGTCAGCCATGTGTGCCAGAGTACCAACAGGCAAGATTTCGCTGTCCTCACCAGGTGGATGACTCTCAATCTCCTCATCCTCTTCCTCCTCTTCTGTCCACCCACGCTGAAGAGATGGAACTAAAGTTCCATGGCTACCCTCTGTAGCGGAGGCAACCGTGTCTTCCTCCTCCTCCTCCGCCTCCTCCAATTGTCGCTGAGAAGACGAAGTGAGGGTGCTCTGGCTATCACCTTGTGTAAGCTCTTCCTCCCCCATTTCCACCTCTTCCACATGCAAAGCGTCGGTTTTAATTGTGAGCAGCGAGCGTTTCAGTAGACACAGAAGTGGGATGGTTACACTGATAATAGCGTTATCGCCGCTCACCATCTGTGTCGATTCCTCAAAATTGCGTAAAACCTCACAGAGGTCTGACATCCATTCCCACTCCTCACTTCTGATTAGAGGAAGTTGAACGGAGAGGCGACGACCGTGTAACAGCTGGTACTCCACTACTGCCCTCTGCTGCTCACAAAGCCGAGCCAACATGTGGAAGGTGGAGTTCCAGCGCGTGCTCACGTCACACAGCAGCCGGTGAGCTGGCAATTGTAAGCGCTGCTGCAGCTTCAACAGGCCGGCTGAAGCTGTAGATGACTTACGGAAATGTGCACACACGCGGCGCACCTTCGTCAAGAGATCATGCAAATTGGGGTAGGTTTTTAGAAATCGCTGAACCACTAAATTAAATATATGCGCTAGGCATGGTACGTGTGTGAGCTTGCCGAGCTCCAAAGCCGCCACCAAGTTACGCCCATTATCACACACAACCATGCCTGGTTGCAGGTTGAGTGGCGAGAGCCACTGCTCGGTCTGGTGACTAATCCCCTGCAACAGCTCTGAGGCCGTGTGCTGTTTGTCCCCAAGGCAGATCAGCTTCAGCACGGCCTGTTGACGCTTCCCCACTGCAGTGCTACACTGCTTCCAGCTACCGGCTGATGGGTGAGTGGCGCTGCGCGCAGAGAATTCGGAGGTGGAAACGGAGGAGGAGGAGCCAATAACGTAGGTGCTGGCGGAAACCCTGATGGAGGTAGGGCCCGCAATCCTCGGCGTGGGTAGCACCTGTGCCATCCCAGGGTCCGAGTCGCTCCCAGCCTCCACGACATTCACCCAGTGTGCCGTCAGGGAAATGTAGCGTCCCTGGCCACAAGCACTTGTCCATGTGTCAGTCGTTAAGTGGACCTTCCCAGTAACTGCGTTGGTCAGGGCACGGGTGATGTTAAGGGACACATGGTGGTGTAAGGCGGGGACGGCACACCGGGAAAAGTAGTGGCGGCTGGGGACTGAGTACCGAGGGACAGCTGCTGCCATCAGGCTGCGGAAGGACTCAGTGTCCACAAGCCTAAATGGCAGCATTTCGATGGCCAGTAATTTGGAAAGGTGTGAGGTTAGTGCTATGGCCTGTGGGTGGGTGGCTGGGTATTTTCGCTTGCGCTCAAATGCCTGGGGTAACGACATTTGGACGCTGCGCTGGGACAGGGAAGTGGATGTGGTCGCTGATGGTGCTTCAGATGGTACAGGTGCAGGGCGGGAGGTATGCGGGCCTGTGCCTTCGACAGGCGATTGGCCGGCACCGAAAACAGGGGAAGAGGAGGCAGTGGTGTGGCCTGCAGACACAGATTGGCGATCCGGGCGTTCCTCCCACTTATTAGGGTGCTTGGATGCCATGTGTCGGATCATGCTGGTGGTGGTGAGGTTTCTAGTGTTCATGCCTCGGCTCATTCTGGTGTGGCACAGGTTGCAAACTACAATTTTTTTGTCGTCCGCACTTTCCTTAAAAAAACGCCATACCGCGGAACACCTAGCCCTTGGCAAGGGAGATTTACGCAAGGGGGTGCTCCGTGGAACATTTGCGGGCCGGTTTGGTGCGGTCCTCCTTCTTTCTTTAGCCACACCACTGCCTCTTCCAGCCTGTTGCGGTGCTGCAGATGGCTCACCCTCAGGACTGCTGTCATCGCTCGGCTCTCCACCTTCCCAGGTGGGGTCAGTGACCTCATCGTCCACCAAGTCCTCCTCCACTTCCTCACTCTGATCATCCTCCTCATTTCTTGATCCCACCACATCCTCAGTCATTGACAACTGTGTATCATCCTCCTCATCAAGGTCTTGAGACAGTAATTGTGGTTGATTTGATGGCAACTGTGTCTCATCATCATCATCCACTTCCTTTGACCTTAAATGCCGTTCCCCTCTGTCATCTTCTTGTGATTGTGTACCCTCTAGAGGTTGTGAATCAGGGCACAAGATCTCATGTTCCTCTGCAAGCGTGCTTGGAGAGAGGTTCAAATCAAGGATTGGTGATGAGACGAGCTCCTCACTATATCCCAGTGTGGGATCACTTCTTTGGCCAGACCCTCTATGGTGGGAGGAAGGATGATCAGGGTGAGGATTATGTTGACCAGACTCTTGGCTAGTGAGAGTGGACTTGGTGGAAGACAGGGTGGTGCTTAACCGACTGGAAGCAGTAGCAGCTGAAATCTAACCGACCACCTGTTCGCAGTGGTCTGACCTCGAGAGTGATGTCCTGCGACGCCCTGTAAACTGAGACATGAAGCTAGGTATGGTGGATGTCTTTCTTTCTTGTGCTCTGGCACCAGGCACAGTTTCTACGCGTCCTGACCAGCGCCCTGAACTATCAGGATCACGTCCACTTCCCCGTCCCTTTTTACCCGCCTTCTTCATATTACACGGAATATATGCCGGTAATCTGCGGCTAGGCACACGAAACAGAATGTGACGCTAATCTGCGGCTAGGCACAGTGAATGGAATATGTGACGTTAATTTGTGAATTTGCACACTAAACAATATGTGACGTTAATTTGTGAATTTGCACACTAAACAATATGTGACGCTAATCTGCGGCTAGGCACACGAAACAGAATGTGACGCTAATCTGCGGCTAGGCACACGAAACAGAATGTGACGCTAATCTGCGGCTAGGCACAGTGAACGGAATATGTGACGTTAATTTGTGAATTTGCACACTAAACAATATGTGCCACTAATCTGCGGCTAGGCACACTAAACAGAATGTGACGCTAATCTGCGGCTAGGCACACAAAACAGAATGTGACGCTAATCTGCGGCTAGGCACACTAAACAGAATGTGACGCTAATCTGCGGCTAGGCACAGTGAACGGAATATGTGACGTTAATTTGTGAATTTGCACACTAAACAATATGTGACGTTAATTTGTGAATTTGCACACTAAACAATATGTGCCGCTAATCTGCGGCTAGGCACACTAAACAGAATGTGACGCTAATCTGCGGCTAGGCACAGTGAACGGAATATGTGACGTTAATTTGTGAATTTGCACACTAAACAATATGTGCCGCTAATCTGCGGCTAGGCACACTAAACAGAATGTGATGCTAATCTGCGGCTAGGCACATGAAACAGAATGTGACGCTAATCTGCGGCTAGGCACACGAAACAGAATGTGACGCTAATCTGCGGCTAGGCACAGTGAACGGAATATGTGACGTTAATTTGTGAATTTGCACACTAAACAGAATGTGACAATAATCTATGGCTAGGCACACGTTTAAAATGGCCCTTTTTGTCGCTGCGTTGTACAATATTTGTCCCTGTGCACCTAGTACAATGTCACCTTACTAATATCCCACCATCAAAAAAAAAATGAAATTGTGCCCCCCCAAACAAAATATAAATGCTGCCCCCACACACAACAGTCCTAAAAAGGACTTTTGGGTCTTGAAAGAGTACCAACACTTTTATTCTCCCTACACTGACTTTCCCTGCCTGATCGCATCTCTCCCTGGCTGAGAATGAGCAGAACTCGCGAGTCGGGTGCTATACAGCACCCGATCACGGGTTCTGGCCAGCCAATCAGTGTAATGCCAGCAGCCAACATGGCTGCTGGCATTACACTGATGTCAGAGCCTCCCCTCACGTTTATTGGCTGCGCAGCAGCCGCGAAACGTGCGGGGAGGAGACCCGAACATGGCGGGCGAGCACATGCGGTACTCGTACGAGTACCGCCATGTGCCGAGCAGAGCGATGCTCGAGCCGAACCGAGCTTCGGCCGAGCATGCTCGCTCATCACTACTCTCTGGCACTCATAGGGTTAAGTCACACTGGCAAATATTCATGATGATGTTAAATAAAAGTACAGCCTACAATGTGGCAGATGTGTATGGCAGTGGTGGTGGGGGACTGAAGCTGTCTGTGTCTATCAAATCAATCAGACAGAATGTTGGGGTATTTGAGGTCAACCTCCTTTGCTCCCTTCTCACACCCTCAGACACACAACACAGAGATAATAACAGTAAGATCAGGAAGGATCTTGGATCAGAGCTGCTTGTTTCTTGCCTCTTAGTCACACCGAATTTTGGGGTATTTGGGGTCAACCTTCTTCCTCCCTTCTTCTCTCCCAGAGTATCCCCAGACTCCCCTAATACAGAGAACAAATATCCTACCTAAAAGACTCCCTAAACTAAACTTCAGTTCCCCTTTATTTTTCTATATTCTCTAGCTCTAAAAAATGCTACTTTCTCCTCTCTTAAAGGGATAGTAATGTTTCACAAAAACAACAGCTCCAATAAATCTTTGTAGTATTTCAGCCATAGATAGTGTTCAAGAGTAATTGAATGATAAAGAATCCCCCTCCTGCCCCTTTTACTTAGTGTAAGCCTCCTCCGCTCAGATGTGGAATCTGGTCTTAAGACCGGACAGCTCACAGTAAGGGACAATCTTCTTACTGTGAGAACAATGAAAACCCTGCCCCCCTTGACAGATTTTTCAGGTTTTTCCCTTATCTTAATTGAAGATTGTCCCTCTCAGTCTTGCTGCTCTGAGCTGAGCAGCGTTACATCTTGAACTACAACACTGACAGTAGTGAAATAACATTCTCCATGGCCCAAATACTAGGAAGATTAATCGGAGCTGTTTTTATTGTGAAACATTACTATCCCTTTAAACACACAATGGCATGCTGGGAGAGCCTGACACACTTTTATATTCCTGCAGGAAAAGAAGAAAACACTGCCATGAGTGTCTTCCCATTCATTTCAATGTAACGAGCTAGGTGAAAAAAGAGAGAAAATTGCACTTTTCTCTGGAAATTTTCTACTAATTGGGAACTGCCAGTTTTCACTGATTCTGGTTCGTGGCAACAATTTTCACTCATCCCTAGTCATGGATAACTCCAGCTAGGTGCTTATTGGCTGGGAGATGAGGTTACTGCAGGGCATGCTCCATGCCCTAAGTAACCACACACTCCTAGCCAATGAGAACATGAAAATTCAATGTTTCCTCGATATGGTTCGGTCAATGGCCGAAGCAGGATGAAGGTTTCTGTGTTGAGTACACCAGTGGACTTCTGACATCAAGATAATACTTACCTGGTGAATACATTTCTTTTATCAACAAAACTCTTCGCCAATATATTGACTATTTCAATGGGGAGGGGGGCGTAACTTGAAATCCTTTTCTCCCAAAATGGGAAAAAAATGACCTAATCATTTGGTATAAACACATTTTTTGTAGCGCACACATCTATTGAATACTACTAACTCCAATCATGCCACTTTGAGATGAAAGAAACACTTCTGTAAATTTGGAATTAATGCAAAGTATACCATTTCAAAACACAAACCACATGTCATTTAATTTGCTCTTCTATCAGATTACATGAATAAAAGGTGGTTTGCTTTTCATCAGGTGTTAATCAGACCAGTTTCCTGTGGTGGGGTAGATGTCTGAACAAGGTAGGGGAATGTCTCAGATTAATAGGCAGGCAGGACTGCAGGACAACTCCTCCTCTGTCTCCATATCCCCTGCTTTGCCCCTCTCATTCCATCTCTCCTCTTCTCCTTACTCTGTGAAACAATTTGCTGATATTTTATTCATCTCTATGCCCAACCTCAGCCAGATAATGGCTGGATAGGGAGTTACAATCCTCAACAGCTTGATGTCCAAACAGCCCTTGAGCTAGACTATATCACAGTGAGTGAATTCTTGTGCCAAGTAAAATATACGTCACAGAATAATTCCTCAAGAAAGGCTAATTGATTTCTATCTTTCTTTTTAAATTGATCTAAGACCTAATAATAATACCCCACTTACCTTACCATGCTTAAAGAATCCGAATGGCCCCTATGAATTTTACCCCCGTGCTTCTCTTTAAAGGGATAGTAATACTTCATTTTAACTTTATTTTATTTTGTAGGCATTAAAAAAACATGAAGAACGACATAAGTCTTATCTCTCAAACCTTTATGGTTTAAGAGATATTCACAAGCAAAGTTTCCCCCTCCTGCCCCTTTTACCTAGTGTAAACCATCTCTTCTCAGATGTGGAATCCAGTCCATAGACCAGACAGATAACAGCAGGGGACAATCTTCTTTATATGAGAACAATGAAAGCCCTGCCCCTCTTGACAAGTTTTTCAGGTTTTTCCCTTATCTTAATTGAAGATTGTCCCTCTGCGCAATCTCCCTGGGCACCTCCCTTCTGATCTGGCTGAGCAGTGTTACATCAGTAAAAGGGGCGGGTGGGGGACACTTTGTTATTGAATTACTCTTGAACTACAACTCTGACAGAACTGAAATAACACTCTCCAAAGTCCAAATACTATGACGATTAATTAGAGCTGTTTTTATTATGAAATATTACTATCCCTTTAAGAGATAATATCTTTCTTAATTCTGGATGTCATGTTCAGGGAGACCGACATGACAGTTACTGGTAGGACCACAAACTCTGCTCACTGAACAGTGTAATGTTCAGGGGCCTCTCTGCATTGTTAACCTCCCAATACACACACACACCACACACACACACACACATACACACATGTATGCGCACACACACATATATACACACACACATGCGTACCCACACAAATATACATACACACACACACTCCACACACACATACACGTATACACACACACACATTATAAATGTATATAGTTAATACTTTTTCATTAGTGCCTAGCCTATTAGCCTTTTAATTATACATACATTGTTCCCATAAGGTATGGGATCAATATTCACATTTAAAACAGTGGACAAGGTCTGGGACAGCATTGCCCTGGGTTATAAAGCCAAATCCTGAAAATAAGGAGAAGTGTGAAGGGTATATTCGGCATATACACTGACATCCTGTCTGGGAATAGATGAAATTCAGATCCCTTCTGCTTGGAGAGAAATGTACTGATCCTGGTACAGGTCACAAGAGGATCCTCTGAACTTATTGTAAAAGTATTAAAATCATCTGCTCTGAACTGAAAAAGCTAAACAAGTTGTAGAATCCTCTCCTCAGTGGTGCACATGTATTTAGTGAAATCTGATAAAGTCACAATGGGAGCTGATCTCCAAGTAACGTGCTGCTTCTTCAAAACTGTAGATTTGGATAACATGCATTCCTACTATCCACCCTTTTAAACACACACACATATACAACACACACATACACATACATACCACACACAATTCCCCTTTTTACTATGACTTGCAGAAATGTTCTTAATCTCAGCATCTCTCTGTTCATCTTGCACTGAGTCCCATGAAAGAGAGAGATACTGACTGGCCACCCACAACCTCCCCATTATCATAACTTCATTTGATGGTAAATATTGGAACTTCTATTAAAGTGGAGCCAGGACTGGCCCAGATGAGGTCCACGGGACAGTGATATCTATACACATCTTTCAACATGTTGGGGCTTTACAAAGAGTTCCGTTTCAGTGTCTTTTCACATAAGGTGAATATTTAAACTGATACTTTCACTTTGTAAAAAAATTGTAATTCTGAAAGACCTCTCAAAATCACACATATTTATGGTAGCCATTTTTTATTTCAGACAGTAATTTCAAAGAACTTTAGCTTTATTTGTCAGTATTTTCAGATAAGATCGTGTCCCCTGGCAGGAAGTGGCAGTTGGGATATGGAAAAGCAGGACATTTTTGAATTTGGCTGGTATGCCTGGTACTTTTGCATTAAGGGTGAGATGTTCAAAAACTCTTCATAATGATAAAATTCACAGATCATGAGTTGGTGGTAAAAAAAACGACAATATTTTCAGAAGTAAACGTTTGAAAATATTTTAAAGACTTAAAATGCCGGTAAGAAAATCTTGATGAACATTGTCCTTAAAAATTCTGATGTTAAAAATGTTTTGATTTTGTCTTTGAAACAAGCTTTTTCAAGAAACAAAGACATTTTTTAACTTTAAAATGGCAAATTTTCATACAAAGACTTTTTTTTTTACCAGCTAACTCTATAGTACAGTTTCTTACTCAACAGTACTTTCATTTGTCTTCTCTAAGTTAAGACCATTTTTATTTTGTTGGGAAAAAATTACATTAATCAGACAAAAAAGTGTAGGTTAAAAGAATATTTTTTTCTGAAAATACCTTACAATTTGACGGTAGATTAAACCACGCACACTTTTAAAATGGATTTTTCTCTTTGCTAGAGATGGAGGAATTGGATAATTGGATGCAAAAAATGACAGCAATGTGTATGAGAATTGATGGTCCATGGCAGAAGAACTTTTTTGTTGGGATTACAGACACTTTAAGTTGCTACCACTTTTTGAACATCTCGCCCAAGTGACAAATTAATAAACCTAAACATCTTATAAACTACTGTATTAAAATAAAGAGTCTAACACAAAAATTGGCGACTTGGAAAGTGCTTTCAAAATCACCTACTTGTTACAGTGTGACAGTTCAACTTTAAATTACATACATCATACCAGACTCAATGTAAAATACCGGCATGCAATTCTTTCCAGCTCTGTCAACAAAACTACCTGTCTCCTCCTGTCATTAGTGACAGAAGACAGAGCATATATCAGAGAATTGCACAGCCTAAACACAGATGGCCCGGAAAAATACCTTCTGTCCCTCTTGATGACTGCCCTGGTAATCTTAAAATGGAACTTTCACCTACCTTATACACTATCCCCAATATTTTTAAGTATATTGGATAGTACAAAACGTTGTACAACACACAAAATAAGATCATTAGCACAAATCAACATGGTTTTATGAAGAATAGATCATGCCAAACTAATCTTTTCAGTTTCTATGAGGAAGTAAGCAGCAACCTTGACAATGGCAAGGCAGTAGATGTAGTATATCTAGGCTTTGCAAAGGCATTTGATACAGTGCCACACAGAAGGCTGGTGTATAAAATAAGGAAATTGGGGTAGGAGATAACCTTTGCAATTGGATACAAAAGTGGTTGAAGGATAGGGAACAGTGTGTGGTTGTAAATGGAAAATTCTCCAATACAGTTAAAGTGGAGAGTGGAGTACCTCAGGGCTCAGTATTAGGTCCACTGCTTTTTAACATGTTTATAAATGACCTGGAAATAGATATAGAAAGCAAAATATCAATATTTGCAGGTTATACTAAATTATGCAAGGTCATTAATTCAGAACAGGATATTTTCTCTCTACAGAGGGACTTACATACAATGTCAGATTGGGCAAACATGTGGAATATGAAGTTTAATGTGGGGAAGTGTAAAGTCATGCATTTAGGAGGAAACAATCCCAAGGCTACTTATAAACTTAATGGAATCATTTTAGGGGACTCATTGCTAGAGAAAGACCTTAGTATCCTTGTCAACTACAAACTTGGAAACAGTGACCAGTGTCAAACAGCAGTAGCAAAGGCAAACAACATCCTGTCTTGCATAAAAAGAGGTATCGAAGCAAGAGTGGATAACATTATTTTGCCATTATACAAATCATTGGTAAGACCTCACCTTGAGTATGCAGTGCAATTTTGGGCACCGGTTCTGAAAAAGGATATACTAGAACTAGAGAGGGTACAGCGGAGAAAAACAAAATTAATTAAGGGAATGGTGGACTTGACATATGAGGAACGACTAGACAAACATGGTTTATTTACTTTAGGGAAAAGACGACTAAGAGGAGACCTTATCACATTGTGCAAGTATATGAGAGGTCAATACAAGGATCTCTGCGGTGAGCTATTTATTCCAATGCCTGATCAGGTGACCAGGGGACACCCCTTGAGATTAGAGGAAAGGAGGTTTAAACTTCAGCAGAGGAAGGGCTTTTGACAGTAAGGTCTGTTAAATTGGGGAATTCATTGCCCTGGGAGGGGGTTATGGCAGATACAATGGATACATTTAAGAGAAGATTAGATACATTTCTTTCAAAAGGGAACATACAGAGTTATACTGTTTATCAGTAGGCTGATCAGGAAGGTCTGATAAAGACTAATTTAATTGGTAGCAGGAAAGCTATAACATTCTCAGTTTTGGGGTATGAAGAGAAGGTTGAACTTGATGGACTTGTGTCTTTATTCAACCTAATTTACTATGTTACTATTGTGTTTAAAGGGATAGTAATGTTTCACAAAAACAGCAGCTCAGCTCCAATTAATCTTCATAGTATTTGAGCCACAGAGAGTGTTATTTCAATACTGTCAGAGCTGTAGTTCAAGAGTAATTGAAGGATAAAGTTTCCCCCTCCCACCCCTTTTACCTAGTGTAAGCCATCTCTTCTCAGATGTGGAATCCAGACCAGACAGCTCACAGCAAGGCCACATAAATCTAATATAGAGCTCCAATTCATTCATTCACATTATCTCCAAATTCAGAGTCAATTTCACAAAATGTCTGTTTTATATAACTAGATCAAGTCCCCGTTGCTCCATCCAAAAACAAGTTGTGCCTCCTTGTTAGTAATCCAATTCTGCAGCTTACAGCAAGGGTCAATATTCTTACTGTGAGAACAATGAAACCCCTGCCCTCTTGACAAGTTTTTCAGCTTTTTCCCTTATCTTAACTGAAGATTTTCCCTCTCTGCGATCTACCTGGACACTCCATGCTGCTCTGAGCTGAGAAGTGTTACATCAGTAAAAGGGGCGGGAGGGGGATACTTTGTCATTGAATTACTCTTGAACTACAACTCTGACAGAATTGAAATAACACTCTTCAAGGTCCAAATACTATGATGATTAATTAGAGCTGCTTTTATTATGAAACATTACCTTTGAGGATAAACAAATGTTTCCTTACACATACAATTTCCCACCGTTTCTCCTCACATGGATGAGGAAGAGAGTACATCCATCTTCTTACATATTAGAAGAATGGCAACTCTCTACCTCCTATTATTTTGCCTAAAAGCCTAGCCCTTCTCTTGTGGGGGCAGTGCATTATGTTTAAAGCACATATTCCAGTGTTGCGCTCACCCCATACATTAATCTATCAGTAGCGCTTGCATACAACGCACAACATGCTGTACCGAAAACTTTATATTGCAGGATATTGGTAGAAAATGCCGCTTGGTAAACAGCTTAAACTGTTTACATTTTGAGGATAAGGATGGCGGTACAACAGGAAGTGCATCCTTTGGGGAAAGCAGGGAATATGGTGGGTGGAGAGCCCACCACACAAGGGCCGGTCAGGTTTGCATTCATATGCCTGTGCTACAGCTTGTACCACAGGCAACATCAAGACTTTTAAATGTTATATTATACAAATAAAGATTTTTATTAAAAAAAAACACACACACCATACAGGTATTTTTAAATGTAGAATTAAATGTGACCTGGTTGTTTGTATGAGAAACAATAATGTTTTAAGGATCACAGGGATATGCAATGCAGTCTGAAGCAATGTGTTATACGCTACTCTGGTCCTTAAAGGTTTAAAAAGGCTCAAGTATTATGCCTACTTCACCAACTGTCATGGCTACCTCCATGAACATGAGATCAGGTACTTACTGAAGATTTTTCTTCTGTTACAAGGACAAAATTAACATTTTCTTGTCATAGGAAGTTATTGTTAGGAGATATTAGTTTTCCTTTAACCTATGGTTATTTTGACACTAGTGAAATATTTTAACAACCCCAAATATATAATGATTTAATGTTATCTAATTTTGGGGTGTTTTTTTTTAAACTTGCCAGCTGTTGATTCTCACATTTCCTGTAAAGGAGTCAGAGAGGAGAAGTAAGATCTGTATTGCATGTGCTACAGCATGAAAATGTAAGAGTTAGTCTAATATCCCTCCAGCCTCGCGGGGAAACTCCGACACCATATCATTCCAATCAGATCATTCATTTCTCAGGCTCCGTAAAAAGATGCCACATTAGGATTCTGAGCAGTGTTTTTAGAATGTAGACATCTGCCACAGACAGAGGGTAGACTCATTTCTTGTAATTTATGGACTTATTTATTGCATTTATGACAAGAAAAAATACGCAAAAGCTGTCTGATGTATATAGAGAAAGAGGATAGCAAGGTGACTGTTTTAAAGGGCACTTATCACGGTTTATTGTTTGCTGCTATGGGAGAAGGCTTAGTAAAAGTCATGGCTTGCACTGTGCAGTCCCTAAGTGGCCCCTGCCAGCTGTGCCCCTCCTCAGCTGGGGTATAAACTTTCCTTGTTTCACACATGGCAAACTGTTCCCCACTTAGGAGTATAGAGAATTGTCATCCACTTAGGAACACAGAGAACTGTTCCCCACTTAGGAGTATAGAGAACTGTCCCCCACTTAGGAGTATAGAGAACTGTCCCCCATTTAGGAACACAGAGAACTGTTCCCCACTTAGGAGTATAGAGAACTGTCCCCCACTTAGGAGTATAGAGAACTGTCCCCCACTTAGGAGCATAGAGAACTGTTTCCCACTTAGGAGCATAGAGAACTGTTCCCCCCACTTAGGAGTATAGAGAACTGTCCCCCACTTAGGAGCATAGAGAACTGTTCCCCACTTAGGAGTATAGAGAACTGTTCCCCACTGAGGAGTGTAGAGAACTTTCCCCCACTTATGAGCACAGAGAACTGTCCCCTACTTAGGAGTATAGAGAACTGTTCCCCACTTAGGAGTATAGAGAACTTTCCCCCACTTAGGAGTATAGAGAACTTTCCCCCACTTAGGAGCATAGAGAACTTTCCCCCACTTAGGAGTATAGAGAATTGTTCCCCCCACTTAGGAACATAGAGAACTGTCCACCACTTAGGAACATAGAGAACTGTTCCCCCCACTTAGGAGTATAGAGAACTGTTCCCCACTTAGGAGCATAGAGAACTTTCCCCCACTTAGGAGTATAGAGAACTGTCCCCCACTTAGGAACATAGAGAACTGTTCCCCACTTAGGAACATAGAGAACTGTTCCCCCCACTTAGGAGTATAGAGAACTGTCCCCCACTTAGGAGCATAGAGAACTGTTTCCCACTTAGGAGCATAGAGAACTGTTCCCCCCACTTAGGAGTATAGAGAACTGTCCCCCACTTAGGAGCATAGAGAACTGTTCCCCACTTAGGAGTATAGAGAACTGTTCCCCACTGAGGAGTGTAGAGAACTTTCCCCCACTTAGGAGCACAGAGAACTGTCCCCCACTTAGGAGCATAGAGAACTGTTCCCCACTTAGGAGTATAGAGAAAGGGTCCCCACTTAGGAGTATAGAGAACTGTCCCCCACTTAGGAGCATAGAGAACTGTTTCCCACTTAGGAGCATAGAGAACTGTTCCCCCCACTTAGGAGCATAGAGAACTTTCCCCCACTTAGGAGTATAGAGAACTGTCCCCCACTTAGGAACATAGAGAACTGTTCCCCACTTAGGAACATAGAGAACTGTTCCCCCCACTTAGGAGTATAGAGAACTGTCCCCCACTTAGGAGCATAGAGAACTGTTTCCCACTTAGGAGCATAGAGAACTGTTCCCCCCACTTAGGAGTATAGAGAACTGTCCCCCACTTAGGAGCATAGAGAACTGTTCCCCACTTAGGAGTATAGAGAACTGTTCCCCACTGAGGAGTGTAGAGAACTTTCCCCCACTTAGGAGCACAGAGAACTGTCCCCCACTTAGGAGCATAGAGAACTGTTCCCCACTTAGGAGTATAGAGAAAGGGTCCCCACTTAGGAGTATAGAGAACTGTTCCCCACTTAGGAGTATAGAGAAAGGGTCCCCACTTAGGAGTATAACTGTTCTCCACTTCTGTGTACAGAGAACAATTCTCAACTTAGGAGTATAGAGAACAATTCTCCACTTAGGAGTATAGAGAACTGTTCCCTACTTGGGAGTATAGAGAAATGTTCCTCATTTAGGAGTACAGTGAACTGTCCTTTACTTAGGGTTGTAACTTTCTCCATTGAGGAGCATAAAGAACCGTTCCTCACTTAGGAGTATAGAAAACTGTTCCCCACTTCAGAGTACAAAGAACTGTTCTCCACTTAGGAGTATAGAGAACTGTTCTCCACTTCAGAGTACAAAGAACTGTTCTCCACTTAGGAGTATAGAGAACTGTTCCCTACTTGGGAGTATAGAGAACTGTTCAATGCATTGCATACTGATCTGGAACTCAAAGGGTTTACTGAAAAAGACAAAATGCATGAGTCTACTTAATTTTTAAGGAACAGATTTTGAGCAACACATTGCTAAGCCATTCATTACGCACATTCTGGCCCATGAAGGGTTAAGCCAATCATGTTGAGTGAGCAGAGTCTGTTTTCTGTGTCCCATCAGCCACGTCATGTTCACCTTTAATGGACCTGACAAAGACATAGGCTATAAGGAAAAACACAACACCAGTTATTGAGTAATTAAAGGCTGCTGTTTATTTAAATTAAATAAAACATATATATAAATATTTCAGGTTTAAATATCTAATATCCAATCCTATTTGAACCATACAGCTTGTCCATTAATCTGTGCTCCCCATTGCATGACCAAGAAGACCGGGCTCATTAACACTAATAGTAACCAACCATCTTAAATCTGAGTTAACCAGATACCCCAGTTGTGCCAGACCAAGCCAGCTCCAATGGGTAATATCGCCACTAGTGACAAAAGTCTAGGGCTAACTTTCATAGGGCTTTCTCCCCTAAGAAGCCATCATTAGTTATTTTATGGTAACACATAAACCTACCCAACCAACAGCAAAGGTCCACACCACACTACCACTCCAGCAGACTTGCATCCCATTCCCTCTGCAACCCCTCTCTTAACACATCCATCGTACCAACCCCTACTCCTAACCTCATATCCTAAACCCTCCCCTTTTTCTTGTCCCCCCTTCACTACTATTCCAGGAGATTCTTGTCATCCAGCCCTGACTGATGATGTCATCTCCTGAACAAAGGCACAATTACAAAATACATAGGGTCCACTGGGATTTTCTTGCCACAGTAAAGTGAGGAAGTGTTATTACTAGCAGATGTTACTATTCCCATAATCCTTTTAGTGTCAAAATGTGTTGGACACCCTCTTGCACTCACAATGATTTAACCCTTTGAGTGCCAGAGGGGTACGCAACGTGTTGTGAACCTCGCTGGCACTCAAAGGGTTAACTATTAATTTTGGAGATCCAGTCTGCACTGATTCTGTCCAGATTACTGAGAGTGGGAGTTATTTAAAGGAGATGTAAGTTCTCCTTTAACATGAGGCAGTTTCTCTGCTTTAGGTGAATGGATTCAGGAAGACAATTATAGAATGAGACAGATAATGAAAATGGATATTTGGGAAAATGATGATGTTATTTTATTCAATGTTATATTTGTTGTAAAATGGCAAACGAGCAGATGGATCTAATTTTCTAGCGTATCAACAGCCATGTAATGTGTCTGTGCAATAACAGCTGCAAATAGTGATAAGAATTTTAACCGCTACACGTGTAACTCCTTGGATGTGTTGAAGACTTCTCAAGCTTTCATGGAGTTAAAGACAATTACAATGTCATGCTAGTCACATTTTTATTTAACCCCTTGTGTGCCACAGAGGTATTCATTGCTGGTACTCAAAAGGTAAAAGAGAAAGTTAATCTCATTTTTTACTTCACATATTCTGCAAGTACACAATATGTAAAGTATAAATTGTATGTATTTTTTTTAATTTTATTTTAATTTTCACCAATTTTTTAACACGTTGACGTTCCTTACTGGGAGCTCCCTGAATTTCTGTTTCCTGAGAGCTTTCTGTCAAGGACGGTGAAAGCAGTGAATGTGATGGAATGTAGCAATATTCCTGCAGCAGAAAAGCCTGTCTCCCCTATAGCATTTAGAGCACTCAGTGTTGCAGGAGGATTGCAACATTGTATCATTATCCCAGCTTTCAGTCCCTGACAGAGAGCTTTTTGATTACAGCTTTTGAAAACAACGCATTTTGTCCATAACTCCAGTTTTCCTAAATCATCATGATTTTGGTCTATCCCTCTTGGAGAGACAAAAACTGACTGCAGCCATGGTTGTTGCAGCATGTGCAGTAAATTATGGTGATCCTCCTCCCCATGGAGGATGCAGTTTGTCAAAGTCCCACCAAACTTTCCACCAGCACCCATACTATTAATAAACCATCTAAAAACACAGAAGATGACAAGTCACACTGTTGATGGCATTGTGCAAGAAGGTGTAGCAGCCCAAGCAACTGCTGCATCTGACAGTGAGACAAACAAGCACAAAATCATCTGTCCCAACAATAGTAGTAAACATTGTGGAAACTCCTCTAGGGGAAAAGTAAAAATAACTTGTTTGAGACCTCAAAAGCCTAAAGGAATATAACATTAGATGGGTAGCAGTGGTGGAAGATGATGAAGATGACCTAATAATTTTCAGATGATGATGATGTAGATCTAGACTAAATCTTTCTAACACCCTCCTCTTCTTCAGCTACAGATGAAGTTGAGAGTGAGAAAAATAGTAATATGGCCAAAAAGTCAGGGGAAAGGCAAAAGCTCAATCTTCCAGAAGCACAGTACCTGTTTATAAACTGTTTGAGAAAACAATGAAAAGTCTGACCCTGGACAATCAAAGATGCCAAAAAATAAACAGTCATCCTGTAGGTCATCATCAGCAACATCAAGTCCCACTCGGCCACACACTCTACTAGTGTTGAATAACCAGCAACAACACAGATTATAAACATCCACAACCTTAGCCTCTGCTGCTGTTGGAAGTGCAGCAACATCTAGCCAGAGCAGTAGTACTTGCAGCCCCTCAGGCACACTGCAATCTATGAAGTCCATAGTATGGAGATACTAGTTCTCTCACAATCCAAAAGCTAAGAATGTTGAAATCTGTTGTCTGTGTTAAAAGCATGTTAGCAGGAGGAAATCAGGCTCATTCCTAGGCACTTCCTAAATGAGAATTTTAAGCACAATCACAGGTCTGACTGGGATACACACATCAACATGACGTAGGTGCCACAACTCACAGCAGCAACTCTGGGGTACATAGCAGAAATGCTGTTGATGTGTCAGAGTGTTCCAAGATTTTCTGCTGTAGAGGAGTATGACTCTGAGTTTGTTTTTTAGAGAAGACAAGTCAGAGAGTGCCTACACATACAGCTACCACCTCCACAAGTGATGATGTTAAAGCAATAATGTTACACAGTTCTTCTACTATGTACTGCCATCCCACTCTTACTAAGTTCTTAGAAAAAAGTCAAAACCTGCACAAAAATAATGCAAAAGTACACCTGTGCCAAAATGTTGACATGCTGCCATTCTCCTTTGTTGAAAACAAATGCTTTATAGAACTGATGTCACGTGTTGCATCCTGTTGGCATATCACAAGCCACAATTATTTTTTAAAGATTGCTTTGGCAGTGTCACTTAAGAAAGAAAGGACAAAGGCACTCAGGCATCCAAATATTTTTTCAAGGCATATGTCGCAATAGGACTCACAACTTTTACTTTCAGCTATTTATTTCACCACTTCAGCCCTCAGAATAAGCAATGTTGCAGAGGAAAATTTTGCATTCATAGAAAACAACATAGGTCAAAAATGTCAAAGTTATCACTCTTTAGTTATCACCTCTTTATCATTCCTCAGTGCATAACCCCCAAGGATCTAATTTTGTATGAAAATATTCATGGGATAACAGGGACAAAATAAGCTAATGCCCATGGCACACCAAAGTGCCATAGCACTGTCGTTCCTGGCACACACACTTTTTCAGGGCTAAAACTTTACACTGAGCAAGACCCAAACAGCTCCACTATGGTACGTGCAGAAAAAAAGGGGATTTTCTTCATATTTCTCCATGAGATACAAGATGCGGAGGAATGCAATGCCCAGAAATGCCCAAACTCTCCCCATGCTGGCCTATTCTTGGTGCAAGTGTACAAAGACTCATCAAAATAAACATCTTACTAAACAGGTCTTAAGCAATTGCTACAGAAAAAAAGGAGTATGTATCCATTGTGCTTGGAATAACATTTGCAAACATAGCTATCTATGGGGCTTTATGTATAAAGACAAAGTGGAGCAATACCATGGCAAACTAACTGCGCCAGAGGGGAAAATTAACAATTCACAGCATTCTAATTGATTTATATGGGGCTACTTTATGGTAGAGAGGTCTTCAACTAATTGTGAAGCAATGCAAGGGTTTAAAAGGTCCATTTAAATCAATGTGATGTTGTATTACTTGACTTTGGAGCAGGTGGTATCCCCAGGAAATTGCTCCATTTTGCTTTTCTACATAATGCCCTATGGCTTATATGTATAAAAGGGGAGTGGTGCAGTTTTGAAGCAAATCAATCATATTGTAGTGGACAAGTAAAAATTCCATACATTTCCATTATTTTAAATGGGGAGTTTAAACCCCCTGAATTCTAGAGAGGTCTCCAATTCATTGTAAAGCACACATTTGTAGATCTCTCTAGAATTCAAGGAGTTGAAATCCCTTTTAATTCAATGATAATTGTATTTGTCTTCTGTGATACATTTGGGTTGTTCCAATATTGTCCCAGTTCCTTTTAGCAAATCAACATCTCTAACTTCAGAGTTGTTCCATTTTTGCTAGCTACAGATTTCCCTGCAATTACTGGAACACTTTTAAAAATACTATAGTAACATAGTAAATTAGGTTAAATAAAGACAGAAGTCCATCAAGTTAAACCTTTGCCTCATATCCTAGTGACATGAGAAGAGTATAGCTATTTGGTATGCTACCAAATAAGTTAGTTATTTATCAGACCTTCCTGCTTTGCCTACTAATATTCAGTATAACCCTGTAAGTTCCCTTTTGAAATAAATATATCTAATCTACTCTTAAATGTATCCATTGTATCTGCCATAACCACCTCCTTGGGCAAAGAATTCCACAATTTAACAGACCTTACTATAAAAAAAAAACCTTCCTCTGCTCATCGAATCTCAAGGGGTGTCCCCTAGTCACCTGATCAGGTCTTGGATTGAATAGCTCATCGCAAAGATCCCAACAATGCAATATTTCAGTAATATACCATTAAAGCAACATCTTGTCTATTTATAAATCACTCTTCTGCAGAGCTTTTTAGTAGGGGAGTAATATATTTTAACAGAATGCAGGTAAAACTTTAGGCATATGCTGGAGACGGCCTTGCCTATGGGTTCTCATACTCTACTGGTGACAACCATGCAAAAATAGTACATTAAGAAATATTATTTCCAATATGCAGTGTATTAAGTAAGCACTGTACTTATGTTGCTTTGTACTATAGTAGATATTGAATTATGCAAATATCTCTCAATGGTATTTTATATTCAAATAATCTATCAAACAGACAGTTTTATTGTAATATTTCATGCAGTTTACATGGATATTCCAATCATTTAACCCTTTGAGTGCCAGAGGAGTATGCAACGCATTGCTTTGCAATGTGCTGCGTACCTCTCTAGCACTCAAAGGGTTAATAAAACTGCAGCTTCTGCACTACTAGAAAAACAGTTTATAAATAAAAGAACTGCTAATTTAACACATCCCTAAAATCGACAAACTACACTAATGAAACATAAATTCCGAGGAGGGTGGTCCCGGATGCCTTGCATGGAGGAAACGTGAGCTCTGAGCTCCTCCTGAGCCCTTAGCATTTTACTTAGCCATTTACATCTCTCTCATAGCTAGAAGTGGACTCTTTATCCCTCTCCTTGCCCTCTAACAACTGGTGTTCCATGCGACAGGCAAAAAGGAGAAGTTCCATGTGACAGGCAAAAAGGAGAGCTCTCTTCCAACTGGGTCCTATTTCGGGGTTAATGCAGCCCAGTAGGGGAAGGGCGCAATAGATCTCATGGAATCCTTGTTGGATAGCGGCACGACAGAGGATGTAAGCAGTGGCCCACCCCCTGCTTCATCGAGTGTGATGTCCTCGGGTGATTTGCCTACTAAAGAGGACATGGAGTACTTACTGGTGTTGGTGAGGGACTCTATTAAGTGGTGGCTTCCATCCCTATGTTGCTTTCTTCCCCAGGACCTAGAGAATGGATGCACCTTTACTTTCTGATGCTAAGGCTAGCTTTGTGTGGCTATTCAAGAATATCTTTCTTTTAATGATCATCCCACTATCTCTGCTACCACATTATGGGGAGTGCTGAAGTGTGTTTTGAGCTGGAATATATCAAATTATTATGTAGTAAAGATAAACTAGCTAGGACAGAGCTAGAGACATTGTTAGGGAAGATATCTTCACTCGAGAGACAACAACAGGTATCTGGTGATGATCTGCATCTTTGACATCTTCTTTCCCATAGAAAACAAGCCAATGGCCCTCTTTAATAAGTCCTTCCTCTGGTCTAAGCACTTTAACTATGAACAGGGTGATATGCAAGGAAACTGGCACACTCATCATCTGCATGCCTCCTTTGCCTCCACACAGGTACATGTGATTCAAATGAATACTGGACAGAAAATCTAGGACCTTATTTCTATCTCTTCCTGTGTCCACAAGTTTATGACTCCCTCTATAACTTGGATGTCCCCAGTGATCCCTTCTCTTACTCCAGCCCAATCCAGTTCTCTTGAGGCAGAAATTTCTGAGGAGGAGGTTCATCACGCCATCAAGCAGATGTCCCTGGGGAAAAGCCCTGGCCCTGATGGGTTTTCCTTACATTTCTATACATTGTTCAGCAATCTCCTAGTTCCCTTGTTCTCCATAACCTTTAAAGAGATAGACATGCTTTAATATAGTTCTTCTTAAAAAAATAAATCAAATGATCCAAGTCCTTTTTTCATAACTTGTATAGTTTTAATATAATATCCTTGTAAAGTTCCCCTCTCCTGCCCCTTTTATCCACATCAGCACTCTAGCTGACAAACTTGTATTCTGGTCCCGGGACCGGACTGCTCATTTGCAGAGCCGAAATAACATTGCATACACAGAGAATCTTCATTTGAATGGTCTACAACATTGGTTCTCAACCCGTGCCCTCAGTGGCCACTAACAGACCAGGATTTGAGGACACGCACAGGTGAGTTAATCAATGTGAATGAGCCTCTGATGAACACACTTGCGTTCTACCAGGAGAATTCCTAAGTCCTGGCCTGTTAGTGGCCACTGAGGGCATGGGTTGAGAACCCCTGGTCTACAAAGTGTGCCTGCCTTAAAACCAGGATGTTGGATGCTCTCTCTCTTGATTTTTGAGACTTCTTAATTGTCTCTGTGTTGCCATCTTGACCCTAACAGGCATATCACTTGCAGTCCGATTACCCGCAGTATTGGTGGCTTCTGCCCATTCTCCACCCTTTCCTTCCCCTTCAACTGTTTATTTGTCTTTATTTCCCTTTCCTTCTTTTCCATCCTTAGTCCCTCTTTTCTATCTATTATTTTCTGAAACAACTTGATCTTGAGATGCAGAGTTCTCACTCGTATGGGGGATTGCCTCTTGTACCGTTGTTTACCTTTTCTGCTTGAATATTTCATGTGCAATACTTACTATACTCTGTATCATTCTTCTTTTCTTTCAATAAAATATATTTAAAAAAAAAGAAAGAAAAATTCCAATCAACTAATGAAAAACAAGTAAAAAATGTATCACACAAATACATTTTTATACAACCTCTACTCCACAACTCTTTGCCCTGACTTTGTCAGTTTCATATCCCCTCAATAAAAGGCAGATGACTACAATTATATACAATAATACTAGTACTGAGAATATTGTTCATTCCCAGTATTGTTAATGTCATCAACTTATATATGTAAAATACCTCTCTTTTACAGACAGGCCTAAATCTGTCTCTTCTTTTACAGATTTCTTGATTTGCTCCACAATACTGACTCTCATAGACTCAACATTGTTCTCATGAAATGATTGAATGATTTAAATGATTGAATGATTTAAAGACCCATTGATAGTGATGCCACTTGAGCTGCAGAAAGGAGAAAATTAATATTAATCACTCAGATGCATGAGACATAGGCAACACATTGAGAGGCAATGCTTTGGAGATATCTATAGTATCCAAACTATTGATATACATTGATTTAAGTGTTTCTATAAATTCCATTCTGGTTCAGAACCTGGTCTGAATTACTGGCCTCTTTTTCATCATTGTGTATCTGTTAGAGATGAGGAAAACATTTGCAGTTCATGGTGTGGATCAGATCAGAGGATCAGAGTCCATTTCAGTCGATCCACAAGGAGGGACACAGGGAAGAAAGTGCAAGGAGAGGGACAACAGGAAAAAGAGCGAGGGAGCATCCACAGCAAGAGGGAATGGGAGTGAGAAGTCAAAGAAGACCAAGGAGAGGGGGTCAATGGGAGGTAGAAAAAGCCGACCAGAGAAGAGAGGGGGCTGGAAAGGAGAGTGAGAGAGAGCTTGGAAAAAAGGTGGGAGACACTGTGAATTACATCAGACAGCACAGAAGTGAGCAGGAGGGAGAAAAAGGATGAAGAAAGGGGGAGAGAAAGTATTGACTAGGAGGAAGAAGGGGAGAATCAGCCATCAGATCTGGCTGAAGAAGGTCCCCTACCTCAGACAAGTGCCCCAGACATGAGTTGTGATTGACGTCTAAAGGTAAGTGAACCTTTTTGTTTCTTAATGGCAATTACATAATAACATGTCAAGCTTTCTGATTAGCTAACAATGCAAATGAATTGCAAAAAAAAAACCTTTTCCTCTTTTTTTCTTTTTTTAATAAATTGTTATTGAGAAAGTAAACATTACAGAGAGCATATGACAACAACAGACATTAACAGGTGAAGGTAGAGTTAACGGTTATCAGCTAAAAATGAATAGCTTAAACTCCAAAGACATAGATGAGAGAAATAGAGAAATAAAGAGGGATAGAGAGAAAGGGAGAGAAGGGTCAGAAGGTGGAAGTGTTATGTGCATCTAAAGAGAGAAGAGGAAAAGGAAGATATGCAAGATATAGGTGGTAAGTATTAGAAAAGGGAAGGGAAAGAAAACTGGCTTGTAGATTCGAAAAAAAAGATGGAGGAAGGGGAGTAAAGGAATGGGAGGAGGAAGGGCCAGGGGAAGGGAATTGCCACACCAGTGATGGGAAGCTCTATATGAAGTGAATGGCTTTCAGATATCGAGAGGAACACTGTGAAACATGCCTCGATGTGATATGAATGATTGGCTATAACATAAAATGATATGCCAGGGGACTTCCTTGCAAGCGGTCTCACGTGGTGGCAGGATTAGAAGCTTGGAGAGTAGATGTATAGTCATACCATGGGAGCCATGTGTCCCTGAAAAAAGGAAGGGAATGTGTGGCAATAGCATGACAGCGCTCCAAAAAAAAAACCCTTTTCAATATGTATTTTGGATCTTGTGAAACATACTGTTTCATAAGAAATCAGAACTTACTAAATCATTTGTGTCTCTAATAATTTCATTTTATTTTGTGTTTTATAGCACCAGGTTTGTGTCACAAAGTATGTTTAATTGAATTAAATAAAAACCCATGATAAAACAGGAATTACTTTATGCTGAAAAGGAGCTATTTCTTCCCAGACTTCTTTATCAGAAACAAGTGCGGTGCATTGTTCAGTGAAGAGACAGAGATCTCACACCCACATGAGAACTCGATAAATAGATAAGTCATAACCTTGGAAAATTCTTTACACTTTCCTACAATTAAGTATATTCTATATAGTGCAGCAACATTATGGAACATTTTATGTAAGACACATCAAAAATGTATAGTAAATGAAAAACAAATTAGCCTTTTTTAAGAATGGGAATTAACACATTAAAACTGAAAGGTTAAGTACAGATTGAGTCAGTCATGCCAAGAAAATGGATGAATTATTGGACAAACCCACTGCACTACAGACAATGACTTACTATTCCCATTAATATAAATTGGGCTTTTAACACCTTGGGGAAGATGCATTAAGGCGTGATAAGGAGGTGATAACGTGAAGATGACTTCCCCGTTGATATCACTTCTCCAAGTCCTTTGTTATTCTGTGGCGTCTATGCACTAAGATTTATTCAGATCTGGAGATCTTCATGCATAGGCTCAATAGAATAACATAGGAACTGGAGAAGTGATATCACTGGAGAAGTCATCTCCACTTTATCACCTCTTTATCACTCCTTAGTGAATACCCCCCTTGATTGCTGGAGAGGTCTCTAATGTATTGTGAAGAAATGCATTAGAGACATATTTAACTTTCAGATGGTTAAAGGACCCAATCATAGGGCAATTATCAAGAGATAGTTGGCCCAGCTGCAGATTGGCTTCCTGGGAGCAGACCGGCCAGTGAAGAGATAGGTAGAATTGTGAGCCAAAACATAGCAAAAGGGAAACAAAACTAGGTCCAGAAAAGAGATTCCTAATGCCTCCCCACTTGCAACAGATAGAACTGCATCATGAAGACAGGGTCGGCGCCACCTATAGGCGAGGTAGGCGCTGGCCCAGGGCGCACATTCTCTGAGGGCGCATCGGCCCCCGCCGCTCACCACATACTGCCGAAGTAAAAAAAAAAAAAAAATGTATGTTTCGGTGCCCTCCCTTGGCTGGCTATTTTTTAATGTAGCACAGCGATACCTGTTTCTCTCTCCCCCTCCGCTCCTTCAATCCTGGACCAGGAATGAAGAAGCGGAGGGGGGTAAAGAGAAACGGGCATCGCTGTGCTACATAAACCCTTTCAGTGCCAGAGGGGTATGCAACGCACAGCTTTGCAATGCATTGTATACCCCTCTGGCACTGAAAAGGTTAATAAAATAGCCAGCCAAGGGAGGGCACCAAAACTTACTCACTGGGGGAGAGAGACATGCACCGAGAAGAGTAAGTGGAAGGGGGGTCAAGAGGGGATAAACAGTCAGACGGGGAGAGAGAGATTCAAAGGGGGGATCAGCAGTCAGGAGAGGGATCAAGAGTCAGACGGGGAGAGAGACAGTAAAAGGGGGGATCAACAGTCAAGAGGGGGATCAAGAGTCAGACAGGGAACGAGAAAGTCAAAGGGGGGATCAGCAGTCAAGAGGGGAAGAGAGTCAAAGGGGGGGGGTCACATATAGAGAACATACACTCTGTCACACTGATACACATATAGAGATGCACACACACATACTTACACACTGATATCCGTACAGAGACACACACACTGACACACTTATATACATATAGGGAACACATACTGACATTCACATATAGAGAACATACACACAAACTGACACATATAGGGAACACACTGACACTTAAACACATACAGAGGTGGGGCATAAATGGGTTGGGCACAAGGGGTGGAGCCAAGAGACAGCAAAATTAGGTTTTGCCTAGGGTGGCAAAAATCCTTGCACCAGCCCTGTATGAAGACTATTTCCTGTCCTGTGTGATGCTGGTTCACATAGATCTTCTGTATCTAGCATGAAAGTGTTATAAAACAGTGTTATGGAAGTACCCTATGTACTTGCCTAGGGTGTACCTCCATGTTTTCTTTGCTGCTTATGTAAATGAAGAGAATAAGGTATTCCCGTCTAGTGGCACAATTTTGGATAGCTATTGTTTTGCATTGAATGGGAATGGTGAGATACTGACAACTGTTTTCCATAGAATGCAACAGCTTTATCATTTCCTGTCAGATTTAACTAACAGGACATAGGCTTACTGATTCTCAGTTTTCACAAAGTATAACCTATTTAAACAGTTATAACTTTTGAATAAAACAACTTCCACCAGTGGGAGCACCCTTGTTTTACTCAACAGGAAAAGCTCTATATAGTTTTTTTTTTACATTTAATTGTTCATTATATCATTGGGAAATTGTAATTGTTTTATGGTGCATTCCAACTTCGTGCATCCAAGGCACATTTAATCTAGGTTTTTACCATTAGATCTTGCACTCCTACATTATATTTTATATTTAACCCTTATTTATTCAGTAGTTCTCACTCATTTATATTAGACTAGTATGAAAGCCCATATACACAGGCTAAAGTGCACCCAGCTGCCCCGGAGCTGGGAGCAGAGACATGACGAGAGCCGTCTGGTGGGGCAGCACATTCGGCGAGTCTCTACTATACATGACTGCAGTCATGTGCAGTAGAGACTTGCCAAACACTCTGATCCTTAGAGGGGAGCTCCAGACGGCTCACAGTTCAGCTCCCTGTGTGCGAAACCACACATGCACAGTAGAGACTCTCTACTGAGCATGCGCGGTTACGGCGCACAGTGAGCGACGCATTCTACCACTTTATGTAATAGGAGGATTATAAACTATAGAGCAGGGATCCCACTACCACTGTTTCACTTTGTAAAGCAGTCCTGTTTAGAGATAAGTCCTGATGTATGTAATATACTAATTAGTAAGTCACAAAACATGTCTTGTGAAACAGGTGTTTCATTTCTTGATTAATTTGCAGTTTTAGCCGGATTGAAATAAAAGTGATTATGTGATGTTCGGAAAATGTTTTTAAAAAAAGAAGTATCTCTTGCCTTCAGATGTCAATCTTCCTGGATCACTCATCTGAACAATGGAGAAGATCTTCAGCATTAGAAGAATAGTAGACAGATCGGACAACTGGACAACTTTCACCCAATTTGTTTATCCCCTTCTACTCTGCTCTGTTGTTCTCATTTTGATCCCATTCCCTCACAGCTTCTTTTGCTTTCTCTGTTACCCCTCTCTCTTTCCTCTCCAGTGCACCTGATTCTCTCACTCTCAGGAAACAAAAAATATTGTTACTTATTCCTGAAGAAGTATCACATAGATACTATACGTGTTGGAAATTGGAGAACACCACAGTGAGATATCAGAATAATATAGACAGGAGGGTATCAACAGTTTGTATTAACAGCTTATAGTGCCTATCCCTAAGGCACTCCTGTACTGCAGCCTTGATCTGCATGATTGTGCCTGTCCACAGGTCACTTGCGTTATAGCAGTCCAAGCCTGCTTATACTGCCTATCCCTAGGTATTCCTGCATTGCAGCCTTGTCCTGCACTGTTGTGCCCTTTCATAGGGCAGTGGTTTTATAGCGTCCGAGTCTGCTCTTCCTACCTTACTTTGCCCCTCTGCACCAGGGTCCTCTATGCTGGTCGCTACTTATCCAGCACCCTGTAATCCTATCATGGCCCAGGTTCCGGCTCAACCGGAATCAGGCATCTGGCTTCGCGGCCAGCACCTTTATTCAGCTTCGGCCGCAGCAAGGGATTATAGGGACTGGCAATGTACATGAAGACCGCTCTCTAGCAATGCACTAGAGCATCAAAGTTTCTCCTACCAGACGAGCAGTGACCATCGTGACAACAAAAGGTTGATCTTATGCAGATTAAACCCATTTGGTGGTTATTAAAAAATAACTACCAGGGAAGCAGGCTAAGTGGCTGTGACTATACTCAGCAGTTTATGGAGTACAGTCAAATTAATATTTAAGTGCTTGCTCTCAGATTACTAGTTAATTGTGTTTGCTGAGATCTGATTTACTGATTGTCTCTTCCAGAAACACTGGTGTATTTTGCAACCATGATAGCCTCACTCCTCCCTGACCAACTGAACTCACAATGAAATTGTTCCTTCCCATGAAATGAAGACTTTGTTACCCAAGGTGAGGCCCCTTGAGGAAGAAGGCACCTGGCCAGGTACGGCTAAGCATTAATATGCCACCGTCTCCAACCTGCAGGTAATATAAGGAGGGTTACCCCTGCACACCTGGAAGTAGTATTTGTAGGTGACTGAAGGTGGAGGGTGCTGAAGACCTTCATACACACAGCAACAGAATACCAATGCATGCCAGGCTGTACTTCAATTATGTTCTTTATTAAGTCAAAATGTTATCGTATGAAGATATTGTAATTTACCAAAACACTGACTGAGTGAAACACTTCTTCATTTAAAATATATTCTTTGTTGAAGGTGCTAGATGATAATCGGTTCTAAAATGTCTCTTATCATAAGAGCTTTAATCAGCAGAGATCCAGTTATATAGTGGACACTGTCAGAGTGACACACTAGAGCCTTCAACTCCCAAAGTGTTGCAACCACCGAAACACTTCCACCCTGCAAATGGAAAATAGATATTGTCACTTTTAAATATGAGTTTGGTGCTTGTGGACTCCGCATAGCCCAGTCTCCAGTCCCGTGAACTAAGAGATCTCCTACACGTGGACCTGTAGCAGGATCAGATTGATTGACGCTTTACTCTCTTCGAGCACCTGCTGCTGTCTCTTGTATTTGGTAAGAACGCAAAGTGCTAGGAGTTGGATTTTCTGTAGTTCAACAGCTATCGTAGCTGATATGATGCCCCTTCTGGCCACGTCACTGATCCATTCATGCAGATCCGTCTGGTCTCCAGGACTGAAGGCAGGGCTGTGCGGAGTCCACAAGCACCAAAACTCATATTTAAAAGTGACAACTTCTTCATTTAAGTACAGCCTGGTGGGCATTGCTGTCGGTTAAGGTAATTCAAGGCCAAATTAAACATTTTCTTTGGAGGCCATCAAGTTCTGCAGTTTGTGGCTATCATGGGTTCTTTATAGGTATATGCAGATAAGTCCTCTGTATGTACAATTATTTTGTGATATCTACCCTTTTTGATTATACATTATATGGCCAAATATCAATTAGAATGGGGCACTTGGCAAATGAGAGGTGTAAATACCAGCTACGCGTCCTTACTACAAGTAAACAGTCTAAGATAACCAATATAATTCCAAGTGCTGCTCTTCTTTCTATCTCCGCTTCATGACTCAGAACTGAGCTGGAGAGAGGGGGCAGGAAGTTTACCCAGTTGTCTAGACTCTATACTTTTAAACTGACAGAGAATTAACCTCAGTGGGAAATAATTGAGCATCTCTGCTTGTTCAGAAATGAAGAATGCTGGAAACAAACCCAGGGTTACAAGAAATCTGAGATGAGCCTATCATTTCAGTATATCACTTGAGAAGTTTGTTTATACCTGGACGTGATCAAATTTTGAGTCAAAAGACGTCACCTGCGGCCAGAGGTTTCATCTGCCTTTTTTTAAAGAATGACGGGAGTGTTGGATTTATTGTAGAAATCTTCACTTTATTAAGCTGTCAGGATTTGCTCGGAGGTGTAGCACTGCGTGAAGTACTAAACTTGATTTAAAGGTCAGAGGAGATCTGCGGCACCCACAATCTGCCATCAAATTGTTTTTTAACACTAAATAGAGTTTACAAGGAAAGAAAATTGGAATTGGTCAGCATAAGTCATTCCAATTTCTTCATTTCTCTCTGTCTCCTTTTGGTTTCCTGAAAACATAACAGTCACAGACATAATGTAATAAATGTGAGAACTGTATTTTTGTTACGCTAATTGTCAGGAAGGAAAAATAATATTTAAAGATACTGATATTCAGACAAAAGTCATTGACTTGTATTCACTTGCTTCAATTTGCTGGTTTTGTAGGCAAAGAAAAAATATTTTAAAAGTAAAAAATTTAGTTTTAGTAAAGATTTTAATTAGGCTGACATTTGCCATACCCCTCTGGTCCTTAAATGTTAAAGTGGAATTAACACCTCCTAATAATACTATGGTTGTTAAAAGGTTACTCGTTCATCTAAACATGAAACTTTGATCTGATGCAACTCGAAGACACAAAATGCTGATAAGTTTTATAGAATAATATAGGATACGTCTGTTACCTTCAGAATTAGCGATGGGAGGAAAGTATGATTTTTTTTTTTTTTTTTTTTTAAGCATTCATGGAAAATGCATGATTTGTATCTTTTTCAACAAAAATCCATGTGCATTGAAAATTCACAGCATTTCCAACTTCCCACTACCTCCACTGAATTGCTCACAAGAACTTCTCCATTTCACATCAATGCTTTATACATCCTATATAATAAAATGCTAGCGATGTTTGTCAGAAGCCACTTTCGGGCAGTCTCTACTTGAATGACTGCATCGTGTGGAGCAGTGAGGCGGCGTCAGTACGCAGAGCCGGACCAGAGCAGTGAGATGGCTTCATATACAAAGCAGGACCGGAGCAGTGAGGTGGCATCAATATGCAGAGCAGGACCGGAGCAGTGAGGCAGCAGCAGTACGCAGAGCAAAACCGGAGCAGTGAGGCGGCATCAGTGCGCAGAGCAGGACTGGAGCAGTGAAGCAGTGTCAGTACGCAGAGCAGGACGGGAGCAGTGAGGCGGCATCAGTACACAGAGCAAGAAAAAAGCAGTGAGTTGGTGGCAGTATGCAGAGCAGGACAAAAGCAGTGAGGTGGTGGCAGTATGCAGAGCAGGACCGAAGCAGCGAGGTGGCGGCAGTATGCAGAGCAGGACCGGAGCAGTGAGACATCACCCGGACCTTGGCCCGTGTACATGTGCTTTTACACTAGTCTTCAATAATTCCCTCCCTACCATTACAAAATCTGGGACTTCCTGTTCATTTTAGGTGTTGTTGAGACACAGTTCCTAGGTTGCTGTTTGCAGCAGTAGCAGTAAAGAGTTAATGCATGACTCTGAACCTAGGGATGGGCGAAAATTTTCGCTTCAAACTGAAATCGGTGAATAATGGCACTTTCCTCTTGGCAAATAATTTCCTGTGAAAAGTGCCTTTTTTTCCGCTTTTTCATGCCTTTTCCGCCCATTGTAATCAATGGGAAGAAAAATATTTCACCACACTAAAGTTTTCTACAACCATATAAAAGGCTGTCAGGCTCTCACAGCAGCCATTCTGTTTGTGAGAGGAGAAAGCAGTACGTTTTTTGAGCTAGAGAAGATAGAGAGAGGAATTGAAGTTTAGTTTAGGGAATCTTTTAGGTAGGATGTTTGTTCTGTTAGGAGATTCAGTGGGGCATTCTGGGGAGAAGAAAGGAGGAAGGAGGTTGACCCCAAATACTCCAAAATTCCATGTGACTGACAGGCAAGACACAGGCAGCTAGGGACCTATTTGCTTGCTGATCTTGCTGTTATTATCTCTGTGCTGGGTGGGGAAGTTTGGGGAAAGATGTTGTTGATTTTGTTTTTCAGTTATAATTTTTTTTTTTTTTGAACAGACTGTGATAAGACAACGGGGTGGATAACTAAAAAAAATAAAAAGAAAAAAAATAAAGAAAAAAATAAAGAACTAAATATCTTAGGTGACAGTGACAGACAGCTGACTGGGCTTAGGCAAGGCATCATACAGCTCCATCAGTTGTGTTGTGCACTGTACAGTAAAAAAAACACATTGTAGCTGTGTAATGTCCAGCAAATGCACAACGGGAAGGGGGAGGGGTGGAGCCGTGCAGGGACGTGAGAGTAAAGTAGTAGTTCAAAAACTGACTGCAGCAATGGTTGCTGCAGCATGTGCAATCAATGATGATGATCCCTCTACTCCAAGGGAGGATGCAGTTCGTCAAGGTCCCAGCAAAACTAGTTCCAGCATCATCAGTGCTAGTAGAAATAAAGACGCATATAAGAAGGTCACTGAAGATGACAAGTCGCATTCAAGTGTTGATAATGCTGGCAACAGTGTAGCAGCTGAAGCGCCTGCTGCATCAGATAGTTAGACAAACAAGCACCAAAACACCTGTAGTAGGGAACTTTGTTACAGTAAAAGTAAAAAGAAATTGTTTGAGACCTCCAAAAGCTTAGAGGAATATAAGGGTAGTAGTGGGCAAGAACTATCAGATGATGCTGATGCTGCTGAGGAGGATGACTGATGATGATGTAGATCTAGAATGTATCCCTCCGGCATCCTTCTCTTGTCCAGATACAGATGAAGCTGAGAGTGAGGATGATGACAGGGTTATAAGGTTAGCAGAAAGTCAAAGGCTGAATCTTCCACAACTTTTAAGGAGCACTGTGCCTGTCTATAAACTGTTTGAGAAAGCCATTGGAAAGTCTGACCATATGTCAAAAAGCACACAGTCACCCTATCAGTCATCATCAGCATCATCTCCTCTTCAAAGTCCAAGTCCCACTCAGCCACACACACCTGTTTTGAGTACCGAACAACAGCAACACAGGTTAACATCCACAATGTTAGATATGACAAGTGCCTCTGCTGCTGCTGCTACTACTGGGGTTAGATGTTGATGCAATTCTATTGTCACTACTACTAGGTGTCAAAGGTGCAGCACTTACAGCAAGTCTTCAGGAACCCCTCATTCCATGAAGTCTACAGTATGGAGATACTTCACTCAGGATCCTCAAGCTAAGCATGTTGCTATCTGTTGTCTATGCAAAAAAGCCCGTGAGCAGGGGGAAAGCAGCCTCACACCTAGGCACCTCCTCCTCCATGAGATCCCACCTGAAGCACGACCACAGGTATGAGACAATCTCCCTTCTGGTATCCTCTGATCTCCCCCACCAGCCCATGATCTAGCGGCCCACCGGGGGGATGCCCGAACCCCAAGTATAGGACAATCCGCCAATGCTGGCAAGAGTGAAGCCAGTATGAAGCATGCAGAGTACAGTCACCCAACCCGCTCCCTGACAACACTTTTGAACAGGATCCACAACTTCCAGTAAAAATGTAATTTTATTAACCCCTTAACGGCGCCTTGATGTGCCAGGACCATCAAGACAGTCCTAGCACTTAAAGGAGATCTATCACCCCTTTACAACTTTGTGTAAATAGTTTTCTTATATATAGAGAATATGCCTTAAAGTTTATTAATTTTTTTTTTAAACATCTTGTTTGCAGAAATTAGAAAAATAAATACAGCCCGTGCCTACTTCCACATAGACTGCTCTTGCTGAAGTTTGCCGCACTTCCTCTGCTCCTTTCCCACTACCCAGCCGCCTCTGATGACAGTCTGTAAGCTGGAGCACTCTGATTGGCAGAGATCAAATTCTGGCCAATGAGAGCGCTCCAGCTTACAGACAGACAGCCTCTGTCATCGGAGGAGGCTGGATAGAGATAGGCAGAGCGGCAGGCTGAGGCAAGGATCAGGTAACCTTCATCTAATTTCTGGAAACAAGAGGTTTAAAAAAATGAATAAACTTTAAAGCATATTCCCTATATATAAGAAAACTATTTACACAAAGTAGTAAAGGGGCGATAGCTCCTCTTTAACTCTCTGAGTGCCAGAGGGATACGTAATGCGTTGCCTACCCCTTTGGCACTCAAAGGGTTAAGGGCTGATGGCGGTCCTGGCACGTCATGGAATTCTGGGCTGCATGCTGCTTGGGGACCCCGAAATACATTGGCAAAAAAAAAAAAAGTCCTGTGGTCCATAACTGCTGGCCGTGTGTTACCAGGGCTGGTCGTTAAGGGGATCAAAACTTTTTAAAGTACAAAAATATATATGCTTCCGTTCAACTCAACAAATTTTGGGGCTCACGTCCCCTTCCTGAGGAGAAACTGAGGAAGAGCATGTAAGCCCTGAAACAAACAAATTAAAGGGATAATAATATCTCTATTACAGTTGATGTACGAGTCTTCTTTACTTTTTTGTAACACGTAGCGCTATATTTCATTACTTCCAGATTTGTAGTTCAAGCGCTATTCAAGCTGAAAGGATTCCCCTCCCACCCCTTCTGGCCACCTCCCCTTAGATCTGGAATCCAGTCGTGGGGCCGGATGGATGCAGTGTGGGACAATCTTCAGTAAGTATAAGGAAAAATCTATCCCCCCCTTGATGAAGGAGGGCAGGATTTTCCTTTACTTCCTGAAGATTGTCCCTCGCCGCTCTCTATCCAGCCAGACTGAAAGGATCAGTGATGCAGGAAAAGGGGAGGGAAGGGGTTCCTTTTAGCTTCAAGAGCGCTTGAACTACAACGCTGTAAATAATGAAATATAAAGCTATGTGTTACAAAAAAATAAAAATAAAGGGGACTTGGACACGAATAGAGGTATTACTATCACTTTAAGAGGTTAGTATAATATATGCTCTACACAGGGTTCACATATATTTTGTATGAAGCAGCGCAGGATTGTCTTGTATAATTGTATTTAGTTCAGACAGTGATCATCTCTAGTGTTTATCACTAACAGATCAGTTTTATATACCATGTTTCTGGATTCATCTTATGAGTTTTAACCCTTTGAATACCAAAAAGGGGTGCCCAACACATTACAAAGCCATGCATTGGACACGCCCTCCGGCACTCAAAGGATTAAAGCAAACTGCAATGTCCCTGTCTATACCACCAGACAAGCACTGTCAATTATCTTTATCATCATGTTGAATCAGCTGGTTCTATCAGAAATCACTTGGCTATGCCCGCTCCATTATCTAGTTTAGCCCTTTGAGTGTCAGAGGGGTGGGCACTGGGCATCACATTGCTTTACAATGCTTTTCATTCACCGCTGGCATTCAAAGATTTAAATGACTGCTAATGTAGATTCTAAATTCTCGACTCTACTAGATGAATATAAACATTATCCTATTTAATAATTTGCTAAAATGTGTGTAACGACGAAGTCATGCACAGTCGAGACTGCTGCGCGTGCTGCAGTCATGTGCAGTACAGGCTACCCGAGGCGCGGGCAGTACAGAGCGTCCGGCGTGGGCAGTCTCTACTGTGCATGGCTGCCCCGCAACCGGCTTGCAGAGGCACTGTGGCCCATGTAACGAGCTCTTCAACTAGTCTCTTAATAAATCCTTTATCACACAAGTGGCTCCAAATGCTTGATATTATGATAAATGGAATCCTTGGCTGCTGTATACTAGATCACTCTTGAATTCTGCTTAGATGCATACTGTTTGATTAAACTTTATTAATTTCACATAGTGCTCTTCTTGCCTGGGGCCCTTGACTTCACAAGATTACCATGAATGGTAGCCTGAAGGGGACAGTTCCAATTTCTATGATGGCAGCAGCAGTCTCCTTGGGTGTGTGCGCTCTCAGTTGAGTCATCTCCTATAGAAAAATTAATACATCGCAGAATACTTCTCCCCTACCTTTCCCACCTTTCCCCCTTCTTTTTCCTTCCTAGTTATCTTCCCAGAATTTTAGTACTAGCTCACTCTTATAACAATAATTGTACCGTTGTGGATAATAAGAGCAGCTGCCGGCGGTATTATCCCTTATGATGAACAAACTGAGCTGCTTTGGTTAAGATCTATTACTATCTGTTTAAAAGGTGGATTATCAGTGGATGGAGTTTGTGTCCTGTGGCCCTGCTGTTAAATGTCATATCTTTCTCCATTTCTTAGAAGACCAAAATTCATAGGAGCCATCAGTATTTTCTTGCCATGATAAGGTAAATGGGGGGAAGAGTGTTCATTATCATGAAGTGTTTTGTTTCCTTTAAATGGTTAGTAATATTTCCTATTTCACTTAGCTCAGAAAGTAGATCATGTGTAATAGTATTTCTGAGCGATCTTCTTATGCTGCCAAACGCGCTAGTTACGGTGTAATATAATGTTAAAGGAGCAGTAATTTTTTTCTTATGAAACTGTACATGCTATAGAGCTTTTCCTGCTGAGTAAAACAAGGGGACTCCCACCGCTTTCAGTTGTTTGATTCAAAAGTTACAACAGTTCAATAACCAGGAAGTTAATTTACTGTGTGTTTACTTCCTGATATTTCTAACTGACAGGAAGTGACAGGTAGTTTCTTTCACATTCTGTGGAGAACTGTAAGTCACTGACTTTCCTCTCTATTAGAATGTAACAGAATAACTAATTGGAATTTGACCATTAGAGTACACTGCTATGGTAAATAAACACTGGTTTAACCCTTTGAGTGCCAGAAGTGTGTGCACAAATCATTGCGTTGCGCACCCCTCTGGCACTCGAAGGGTTAAATGCTGGAGAGGTCTCAGTGTATGGTATTGCAAAGCGACCATCGTAGAGTTAAGCACAATTTTAAATAATGGGGTTAAGCACAATTGAACCCAGTGAGCGCCAGAGTGGTATGGAATGCATTGCAAAGCATACCTCCCAAGTGTCCCTCTTTAGGAGGGACAGTCCCTCTTTTGGACCCAAATCCCTCTGTCCCTCTTTCCCACCCTGATGTCCCTCTTTTTAGGAGATCGGATTGCATGGTGTGTATATAAGTGCATCATATTGCTCTACAGCAGTAAAAATCACATTATTGTTTGTTTAAATGTCAGTATGTGTGTTTATAAATTATTCTGTGTAAATAAAATACTTAGATCTTGTTATAAGTCATTTATTTGGTTACACAAGGAGGTACCAATAGGTCATGAAATAGCCTAAAAATTCTCGGTAACATCCCACCCACCAGCCACGCCCCCAGCAACACCCCCTAAAACACAAGTGTCCCTCTTTGGCAATTTGAAATGTTGGGAGGTATGCAAAGCAATGCATTCCATACCACTCTGGCACTCAAAGGGTTAAACTGTAATAACTCTGGAAGTATGCATCTGTCAGCAGTGGAAGCACCCTTGTGTTACTCAACAGGAAATGCCCTACAATATATGTTTTTTCACAAAAAAAGTTTACTGCTCCTTTAAACATGATCCCTCCCGCCTCTTTCCCTGATGTAATGATTTTTGTCTCAGATCCGACAGTGGATCATGAGGGACAATCTTCACACTGTATCAAGAAAAAGGAGGGCAGGTTTTTTCTTATACGGGACAAGGAAAAGGTTCCATCGTTGTGATCTGTCTGGTCAAGTGACCGGAATTCAGATCTGAGTGGATGCAGATTCTGAATGGGGAAATTGGCATAAGGGGTCATCATATCACTACACTGTAACTAGCATGTTTTGCGGCATATGAACATCGCAGAACACTAATATTACACATGCTCAACATTCTGATCTATGTGTAATATCAAACATTACTATTATTTTAAGAAATGTTCCAAAGTTTTTGGAATGATAAGGAGCAATCTGCACATGTATCTTTCTGTAGATACGGTAGGAAAGACAAGTCAACTAATATGACTGGGAACTCTCCAGGGGCTCGATACTATTAGCCCTGCTATTTTTAAAACAGGCGGTATTGGTTTTGACAGCACATTTTACCAGAGGTGTAACTAGAAGCCTCTGGGCCCTGGTACAAGAAGTGCCACGGGCCCCCCACCACCACATTGGCCCCCCTGACCACATTGCCCCTCTCCACAATGCCCCCATCTCCTACCTGGAGCTCCTGCGCGGTCCTCTTAGTAATGCAAAGCATCATCATCTCCCAGCGCTCTGCATTACTAGAGCATCGGCAGGAGATTGAGGGCACCAGGCAGAGGGGTCGCAGGGGGAGGCCGGGCCCCTGGAGTGCACGGGCCCGTTCGTAGGTGCGACCCCTATAGTTACCCTACTGCATTTTACTATTCTATAAACTGTGCTGTCAACACCAAAAATGGTGCAAAAATGTTCAATGGGTGAAAAAATTTCATCCACTGAACATTAACTAAAAATAGTCACCTTTGCTATCTTATTTCATGTGTTGCGTCACCACTTGTTTAGGACGCACTTTCAGTGGTGCAGATTCTGCCCCATGAGAAGGCAGGCGCAGATCCCAAAACACTAGTGTTTTGTAATTTAAAATAAACAAAACATTCCCCCAGAGATACTACTGTTAATACTATAGCCCTCCAGCACTCAATGGGTTACTATTTGTGGCATCTTGTATGTAATAAAGATGTTAATGTGCCATGTTTTTAGTGTGCACAAGTGTTGGAAAAGTTTCTAATTTGTTACCCCCTTGACTCCGCCACCCCCACTGGTGGCTGAAGGCATGTGGACTGGCATAGAGTTCCCCTTCTACCCTCTTGGGCCATTGGCCAAATCAGTCTGCCAGAATTTTGAACAGAGACTGGCTTTTATATACCAGTCTCGGTTCAAAATAGATTGGCAGTCTCCTATTGGCTGGGAAGTGCTTACACGCCTCGCAGCCAGTCAGCTTCTAGCGGGGTTTGTCATTCCCCCATGCTAGAAGCTGATTGGCTGGGAGAAGAAGAAAAAGAAGATCAGAGGAAGTAAAGAAGACTGAAGAAACGAAGACAGACGAGAAGAAGAAGGAAAGATAAATGAAGAAGCCAGACAGCGGACGGCAGGTAAGTGATACATTTTCGGACTAGTTTTAGAGCACTCTTATTGTTTGACACTGTCAAACGACAACATTTTGTGTTTTTTTCTTTTGATGTTACCACAGTTTGCGCTATTTAGCGAGATTTGTGGTAACAAAAAATCATAACGAGCATTTTACCAAAACCTGAGTTTTGGACAACAACGTTCTTTTTGCCATGTACATAGCTGGGATACATGGCTGATTTTTTTTGGCGCTACTGTTTTTGCTATTATCACAGGTTTTACCGTTGGTAATAGTATCGAGCCCCTGATCTGCTCCGGGTATTACAGTTTTCAGACTGAACTACTGGGTCACTGGAGACAGAGGCTGATTCTCAGGTGGTGGTGAATTTCTCCTCCTTTCCACCCTGTTCCTCCCACTTCCCACCCACTATTCCTCCTTCCCATCCTGATCCTCCCACTTCCCTCCCATTTCTCCTCATTCCCACCCTGTTTCTCCTACTTCCTGACTACTTCTCCTCATTCTCACCCTGTTCCTCCCACTTCCCACCCACTTTTCCTCCTTCCCACCTTGTTCCTCCCACTTCCCACCCACTTCTCCTCCTTCCCACCCACTTCTCCTCCTTTCCACCCTGTTCATCTCATTTCCCTCCCACTTCTCCTTCCCACCCTGTTCCTCCCACTTTTCACCGACTTCTCCTCCTTCTCAGCATGTTCCTCCCACTTCCCTCCCACTTCTCCTCATTCCCACCCTGTTCCTCCTACTTCCCACCCACTTCTCCTCATTCTGACCCTGTTCCTCCCACATCACACCCACTTTTCCTCCTTCCCACTCTGTTCCTCCCATTTCCCTCCCACTTCTCCTTCTCACCCTGTTCCTCCCATTTTTCATCGACTTCTCCTCCTTCCCACCCTGTTTCTCCTACTTCCCACCCACTTCTCCTCATTCCCACCCTGTTCCTCCTACTTCCCACCCACTTCTCCTCATTCTCACCCTGTTCCTCCCACATCACACCCACTTCTCCTCCTTCCCACCCTGTTCCTCTCACTTCCCTCCCACTTCACCTCCTTCCCCATCCTATTCCTCCCACTTACCACCCACTTCTCCTCATTCCCAACCTGTTCTGCCCACTTCCCACCCACTTTATGACACAAATATGCTTGAACCCCACCTACTTAATTAAGCCCTATCCCCTTTATGACGCAAGGTGTGTCACTGACATTCTCTGGTCGGCAGCACATGAACCCTCTCCCAGCGGTTCAAGATGCGGAAGCTACCAGGTATGTCAAATAATATCTTCAGTAGCTATAAAATGGAACATTTTGAATCATTTAGCTGTAGACAGCACATTGTTCTACAGTGGATAGAACTGCCTGTAATCAAATTGAGTACAGCAAATTTAAACTGTCAAACTTCATTGTAAAATATCTGTTATTTTAGCTCATTGATTTACATATATTGTTACTGACCTGTTCTACAGTCCTCTCAATGTAAGATATAATAGCAGTGCTATACATTTTTCTGACACTAAAATGGTTAAAAGCATTGCAAGCGCAGCCAAAAAATAACTGTCAAATTAATCAATGGGAATGTATCATTCATTGTAATACAAATTGAAATATTCCAGTTTTGGCAATAATGCAGAGCAGGAATAAAATTTTGATAGCTCTCCTATGATGACTAGTATAAAACTACACATTGATTTTTTTATTGTTTTGCTAAAAAAACAAATTCCTCCAAGAGCCATCGGATGCATTAATGATATTACTGACAAGCCAATAGCTGGTTCATAAAACTCTTTTCCTCATTGATTTTTTATCATTATTGTTTTAAAGTGACCTCAAAATATCCCAGACAAGAGATGATATTCATTCTTTCTGCATAATATTGATACATTCGATAAAATACTGATCTGCCAGTTTTGAAAACATACAATCATTTCGATTTTGGTCAAAAATATGATTTTTTTTTGCAATGATTTCCAACATCTGCTTTAGTTAATTCTTTAGCTACATTTTAGAGTGCAACTGATTGTCTGGTTATCTCCCATCAATACCATAAACATATTTGACAAGTAAGTTGGTGAATTTTAATTATTGCGTTAAAATGACTTTGTCCACAGAACATTTTCCAGTTGTTGGCAAGGAAGTTTGTAATGTGCATGTTTGTCTCTATGCATGGAGATATATCAAACAGCAGGGGCTGGATTCTATTGCAGGTGATAAATGTTAACACACGAACAGGAAGAGTGCAAACCACCAACAGGTGTATCCTAGGACTATCTGTTATCAAAATCAAACCAATGGTATACAAATACTCACAATTCCAAAGTAAAATAGCTGGTAGTAGATCAAACCATCTAAGGCAAACTGGGGAATTTAAACTGCCCCGTTACAGTTATTCTCTCCAACAGAAGAAGGGATCCTTATAACTTCATAAAAAAATGTTTTCATTAATTAAAACATTTTTTATGAAGTTATAAGGATCCATTCTTCTGTTGGAGAGAATAACTGTAATGGGGCAGTTTAAATTCTCCCATTTGCCGTAGCTGGTTTGATCTACTACTAGCTACTTTACTTTGGAATTGTATTTGTATACCATTGGTTTGGTTTTGATAACAGATAGTCCTAGGATACACCTGTTGGTGGTTTGAGCTCTTCCTGTTCGTGTGTTTCTTATGTTTCAAGGTCCCCAGTGAATATTATGGGAGCCTTTTGAAGACGCAGCATCCATCTCTTGGAGGGACTGAGTGGGGGCAGTCAGATTCCCTTATCTGTATATGCTGATGACTATTAGTGGTTAAATGGGATGTGAGTACAGTGGTGTATTGGTGGATGTCCTTTATTGGCAATACATATTGCACTAGGGAGCGCCCTTTTTTCTTCTCGTTTTGATTAATGTTAATGCCAGTTTTATCAAAAAATGTCCAGTTGAAGTCTAAGGGGAATCCTGGAGATAAAGGCAGAGATAAAAATTAGCACCTTCAATAGAATCAAGCCCAAGATGTGTAAATATGATGAAGTGACCAGTATGATTTCTAAACTATTGCTTGCTGTCAATGAGGTTGATTTAGGTCAGATTCTATTGCAGGTGCTAAAAGTTATCACCACTGAAGTTTATGGGGGATTTTAAAATGAAACCAGTGGCAAGGTTATCAAATGCAATAGGATCCAGGCCTTAAAGGGTTAGTATTATCTCCTTATAAATCCCCCAGTTAGCCTAATGGCCTCACTGAGCTTTCTCTTGCTCCTTGATTCAAAAGTTCTGAATGATGTGTCAGTTTTCAGTAGGACAATAGGACACAAACTGCTCAATGTTTAGTATCATGTTGGAAAACCCTCTGGCACATAAAAGGTTAACACTTTTATTCTGGGCGGTGATCTCTTTCGGTGAAGCATGATAGGCTAATTAAGATCAGTGATGCACTAAGAGAAATTAACATGCGGAAATAGGGCATATGAGTAATTCTGGAGCAAACCAACTGTACCATAGGGGACAAGTAACAACCCCCTTTATGTAAATGGATGTTTTTACCCATTGAATGCAAGTGAGATCTCCAACATGTTTCTAAACAATTCAATAGAGACATTTCTAGCATTCAAGGGGTTAACACACATTTAAATTGCTGGGAGTTTTCAGACATTTTATTTCTCCCTATAGTGCAATTGGTCTACACCTGAATTACTCCGGTGCAGGGGTGGATTGTAGTGGAATACCAACCACTAAGCATACGAGTGTCAGGAAGGAAGCTAACACATTGGGGGAGATTCACTAAGGTGTGATAATGAGGTAATAAAGTGGAGATAACTTCTCCAGTGATATCACTTCTCCAATTCCTATGTTATTCTATGGAGTCTATGCACTAAGATTTCAGCTTGGGAGATCTTAGTGAATAGGCTACATACAATAACATAGGATGTGGATAAGTGATAAACTGGAGAAGACATCTCCACTTCATCACCACCTTATCACACCTTAGTGAATCTCCCCCCAGGTTTTGCAATGCATTTGATACTTCTCTGCCACTCAAAGGGTTAAAAACTGGCCCAATATCTGGTTTTCCATTGTGTGTACATATAGGGCCATATGTTCAAAGAAGTAGTGAAATAGCTTTTGTCATTTGTAACAACTTTCAAAGTACAGTGTCGTTGGGATCATTAATATTTTCAGAGGGTGTCGGTTGTGATCAGAAATATGTTGTTTGTCTTTAAAAATGTCTTAACTAAAGACAAAAATTCTCACATTCAGAACTTCACATTCCCTCCAGTTTTTTCTTAACGTACAAATTTTGTCATTTGAAAGACATTTTTTGTCGTTAGTTATGACAAATGTTCGACACTGGTGAATAGTTTAGCCTCGCCCTAGCCCCACCCCTTTGCCAGTCAATTCTGGAGTTGTGTCATACACAAGGGACATGACTAGTTTTTTGTCGTATACTCTATAGAAAATATATCGTTCATGCATACCATTCCTTATTTTTGTCTTTCATACAACAATTTTTTGTCATTATCCCTTTGAACATACGGCCCATAGTATATACACACACTTAATTTAGTATAGCAGTGTTAGTTCAGTGATGTAGATGCAAAATAAATGATTATATCAGTATGTAATAATACCTTTCTATTGGACTAACGTTTAATTTTCAGGACAAGTTTTCAAGAGCAATAGACTCTCTTTATCAAAGCAAAAACATCCTATATAATAATTCGCTAAATCGTGTGTAACCCCGCGACATGCGCAATAGACACTGCTGCGCTTGCTGCAGTCATGCTCAGTAGAGACTGCCCGCGCCGCGGCTGATAAGCGTCCAGCTCTGTATCAGTTGTGGCGTGGGCAGTCTGTACTGCGCGTGACTGTCCCGCAACCGGATGGCAGTGGCACTGTGGCCCGTGTAACGGGCTGTTCAACTAGTATCAAAATAAAATATCCGACTCAAATTCTTGCGTTGAGAAAAAAACAAACTGATAATCTACAAATCACACTAGTTTCATTGTAAGAGGAATGTGAAGAAGGGGGGTGGATGACAAGTAAGGAGGGGGGAGAGACAAATCCATTATACACAGACATAAATGTAAAATAAAAAAGGAAAAATCACAAGAAATTTTGGGTTAATATGAACGAGAAGAAAATACAATTAAGGAAAAGTTATATGACGTTTTGGTAATGTGAGATGAATTCCAAGTTCTTATTTAGTCCAGTCATAGCTGGAAACACAGCAGATCTGCCCCAGAGACTCCTTTTTTACAGTTAATCGTTGGGTCTCTGGAAAGAAGCTGATTCTCTGGTGGAGGTGAGTTTCTTATGGAATGCTACCCACTTCTCCTCCTTCCCACCCTGTTTCTTTCACTATCCCATCCAGTTCTCCTCATTCCCATCCCATTCCTCCCACTTCCTGCCCACTTTATGATACAGGTCGTTAAGCCTTTCCCCACCTGTGATTAAGGCCCTCCCCTTTTGTGACGCGAATCACACCACACTGGCCCTCCCGCGAGCCTCAAGAAGCAAAAGTCCAGTGTGTTTGGGGCTGAAAAAAACTGATCATCTGTAACGGTTTGTTCAACACACAGACACAGTAGTTTAGGATAAAACACAGTTTTACTGAAATCACAGTAATAAAACAACCCTCACAAGTTCTGTAGTTTATCAGCAGAATAATACAGACACACGACTGGTTATATATACATATGCCTACACAGGTCCAGTATAACCATACAGTCCACAACAGTCTATACTGACACAGGTCAGGCAGAATATGTTGAATTCCCAGGAGAAAGGTACTGCATGGGTTAATGGTCTTCAATGAGTGTAAACAGTCCCATGTGCAGAGAGGTCTGTGATGGAGCTCTCTCCATATAGACAGCTTAAGGATTAGTAATGCCCAGAAACAGGTTAGCAGAACAAACGTGAACTGCCAGAGTAATAATAGGAATTGAGCAACATAGGATACTGCCGTAGCAGTAACGGAGACAGGCCACTTGCACTCTGCCGGAGCAATAACGGAGACTGGTCCAATGGCACACTGCCATAGCAGTAACGGAGACAGACACTTGCACTCTGCAGGAGCAGTAACAGAGGACAAGGCCAATGGCACACTGCCGTAGCAGTAACGGAGACAGACACTTGCACTCTGCAGATGCAGTAACAGAGACTAGGCCGATGGCACACTGCCGTAGCAGTAATGGTGACAAACACTTGCACTCTGCAGGAGCAGTAACGGAGACTAGGTCAATGGCACACTGCCGTAGCAGTAACGGAGACAGACACTTGCACTCTGCAGGAGCAGTAACGGAGGACAAGGCCAATGGCACACTGCCGTAGCAGTAACGGAGACAGACACTTGCACTCTGCCATAGCAGTAACGGAGACTAGGCCACTTGTACTTTGCAGGAGCGGTAACCGAGACACAATTGCCTGATGGATCAGAATATCGCCAAGGCGACACAGAGGCAACCAGAGCAGGAACGCCAACCAAGCCAGGTCGAATCACGGAGCAGGAACATCAGCCAAGCCGGGTCGGTACACAGGAGCAGGAACGTCAGCCGAGCCAGGTCGTTACACAGGAGCAGGAACGTCAGCCAAGCTGGGTCAGTATACAGGAGCAGGCGCAGAAGAATAGTCAGGCAATCCGGGTCGGTACACAGGAGCAGGAGACAAGATACAGAGTAGTCAGGCAGGTCAAGTCGGTACACTGGGAATCACTGAGCAGAAACAAGCACTGGTACAGGAACACCACAAAAGGGCACCGGAGGGGTGCCAGAGTCCAGTATATAAAGGCCATACTGGGCAGGACAAACACAGAGCAGCCAATGGGAGGAAAGCACAGAATGAACTAATAGAAAACAACAAGGGGAGCACGGGCATCGTGATATCATCTTTATTTCAAATGTCTTTCTCATTTTGCTATCTTTGAAATTCCCTCTGACTATTTGGATTTAAGGTTATGGATGGAGTGGTTTTTCTGGTTGAAATGATGACCAGTGGGGGTATGTTTAGTTTTTTTTATAGTATTTTTCAGTTGATTGTCTGTGTGAATTCATTCTCCAATTATAGGACTGTTTCACCAATCTACAATACAGTTTCACATTCAATGCAGTGCATCATATCAATAATGATCTAAACAATTGTCTAGATAATTCAAACAGAAGGGCTATAATGCAAAAATATTCAGAAGAGATTAGCAACATGATCAAAGAACTACAGCCTCTGCTAACAGTGATGTGGTGTTTAAAGACATATCCCCCCAACCTCCTATTACTACATTCAGGTAGCCACCAAATCTGAAACAAAAATTGGTTAATAGATAACTGATTAATGAAGGGACAAACACTGATAAAGGGACCAATCCGTGCAACAGATCCATTTACACACTATGTCTACACATTTGAGAAAACAATATTGTACAAAATAACAACAATATATACAACATTAAAGGATCATAATCATGTACATCAGCAAATGTATTTATCATTTGTATCAGAGCATATGTGGTGGTATCTGGTAGCCTGGCTATAAATGATGCCTTGTTCAGTGTGAGATCGGTGAAAGAAGGAGTTGTGAAGTTAACTGTACCAGTCCATGGGGTTTCTGTACACAGAAGACTGTAGTTAGATATTGGTGAACTAGTTGAAGAGCCCGTTACACGGGCCACAGTGCCACTGCCAGCCGGTCGCAGGACAGTCATGCACAGTAGAGACTGCCGACGCCATGGCTGATACAGTGCCAGCCGGTCACGATGCAGTCATGCTCAGTAGAGACTGCCCATGGTGCGGCTGATAAAGAGTGGGATGTTCCACTCTGCATCAGCCTCATCACAGGTAGTCTCTGCTGAGCATGACTGCATCGTTACACACGTTTTAGCAAATTATTATATAGGATGTTATGGTTGCGCCCAGGAAATTGATGTTTTCTGTAGAGATATCCATTTTAATTGTAATGGATGAAATGTGTTGAAGGATTTATGAAAATCTTTGAGTTCTTCTTCTTCTTCTGCTTTTGTCCATATGATGAATATATCAAGGGTACAGCAGTAATATTTTAGTGTTTTCAGTCTTATATGCCAAGAAATTGTAGTTCAAGGTTGGCCATAAAAGATTTTCATATTGTTGTGCCATCTTTGTGCCCATGGCACATCCCATTGTCTGTAGGTAGAACTGGTTAAAGGTGAAATTAGAGATTCTACATTCATGGTTGCTAGAATTGCCTATGTAGGTAAAACTTTAATATGGTTGAGTTTGTTGATCTACCAAATAAAGCACTTCAAAGTTTCCAAGCATTTTAAGCCAGCGAAGCAAGTGCTCAGGACTCGTTTACAATACTTAGAAACTGGGAATTGTATAATTTAGCATATTAATTTTCAGGGTTGCCACTGTCAAATGCAGCTCCATTGGTCAGGTGACTGGTTAACCCCTTCAAGGAGGAAAAGATGATGTAACAAAAAGGAGATAGGGATAATAAACCTTAAATAATGAGTCAAATATACTGCTTTTAAGAGTGTGACTGAGAAACATCACACTCCTGCATTGCTAACTATTAAATAAACTCATATGTTCCTCTTTCAGACTCTGAAACCTAATAACGGAAAATAGCCTAGTATATATCCCCAGACTATTCGGATTCTTTTCCAGAAAATAGACTTCTTTATGTCTAACAAAAGTCACGCAAAAAAAATGTTACTCCAGCTTTGATATGTTCATAACAAAAGTCCCAGATCTGTAATTTTTGGACTGAAATGTACAAAATTAGGTCTCATAATAATCAAGTCCACAGATGAGTCAAAAAGCTAAGCATATTATTTGATTTTATAAAATAAGTTGCTTTGAAGCAAGACATTTTAAACCCAGCATCCCTGGTAGAAATAAAGTATATAGGTTTTTTGGACACTGATTCACTTTGAAGTGAGTACACATGCCTCATATTTGCCCTGCATTGGGCATAATAGACCTTAATTATATAATAAAAAATGATACATAGTGAGAGTCTACTGATCTGAAAATAACACACACACACACACAGAGATATAGATATGTAAACACACAATGGGTGCATAGCATTAAGAGTATCCAAGGGGTCAACTAATAACCAATAATGGGTATAAAAACTGGTAAATATACTAGACAAAACTGTAAATAAAGTGTTAGGTAAACCATCAAACCTGGAGTGATTTTTCCAAAGGATCAAATGGATACTAGATTTATAGGAAAAAATTAGCTAACATTAACTCGTTTAACCCCTTAACGACCCTTGACAGTCATAGTACGTCAAGCGTCGATTTGACTTAACGACCAATGACGTACCATGACCGTCATCGAGTTCTGGGCTCCCCCCACGGCTGCACGCCGTTCAGGGAGTCCGGAACCCAACGGAGCAATAAAAAAAAATTGCTCCGTGGTCGTCAAGTCACTTCCGCTTCCGGATTCCCCGGTCGTTAAGGGGTTAATAGAAGAACTTTCCTAGGTAAGAGTCCTCCATACAGTAATCTGGATTATTTATTATATTGGAAAGCCATTTAGCAGCCTGACCCTCGTCTGTTATTGCTCATCAACAAAAATTACTGAAACAATTCTGTAATTGTTTTCAAATTAAACAGGCTGTTTTACAAGACACAAATCAAACCTTAGGTTGTTTTCTAAGGCACAAGTAAACCTTTCAAAACAGGTGTTTTGTGTCTGTGTTTTTTAATCTATCAATCAATGACTGGCAATCTCCTTTAGGTGTTGCGCTATGTCTGATAGGGAATGTGCTGGGGTATTTGGAGGTCTGTAGATGCCAACAATTATTGTTTTGAGTATGGAAGACAGATTTTGCCAGCAATGTATTCATACGAATCAGAGTTATGAGAGTCATTTAGAAGTGTAAAGTTTATTGATTCCTGTATTACACCTCCTCCTCGCTTTGCATGGTCTTTTCTAAAGAATGGATATCCATCTATGACAACAGCAGTATCAGGTATTTTTGGGGATAACCAGGATTCAGTAAGAATAAGAATATTTGGTTTGTATGCATAATACCATGCTTTTAGTTCATCCATTTTGGTCAGTATACTGCGTATGTTGCAGTGTACAAAAGAGAGACCTTTATTAAAGGAGAATATGCCATTTATTGCTGTTTTAGGGCCAGGGTTGGTTTATATGTCATCTACCAAGGCAAGTAATAAAATACATAAAAATGTAGTGAGTTGTTTGCAGTGAGCATTTAGTGAGAGGGTACATCTGTTAATATAATTACTACTGGGGCTGGGTGAGCTTGTTTATAATACTCTCCACCAGCATTCAGAGGGAAGTGCACATGTATGCAGAAGACCATGGTGGATTATTATGTTATGGTGGCATGGTTGCAGGAATAAGAGAAAATCTGTATTAATAGTGGAATGGTTAGAACAGATAGAAGTAATATGTTCATGTTGTCATACATGAGACAAGGATTGAAGGGTAGATACAGGTAGTCAGAAACCAGCTGAGATCTAATTATGGTGGATTAGCAAAATAATTTTATACTTCTAATATTTATTTACTCTCTTCCCTCTAATTACACCTTTTATCTTACTTGCCTGTGGTTATAAGTGGATGTGCAGCAGTAGCTGTCTTTCTTTGCTGTCCACTCTCCTGTCAAACTCTTGTGTTTAACTCTCACTGCACATCTGCTCCAGGTATACTTTGCTCTAGTTGTTGTAGACCCCCTTGAAATTCACCCCCTTGAAATTCCCCCTATCTGTGCCTGAATTTAAAGGGGCAGTAAACTTTTATTTATGAAAACACATTTTTATAGAGCTTTTCCTGCTGAATAAAACAAGGTCACTCCCATCACTGTCAGATGTTTTATTCAAAATTTATATCAGTTTAAATAATCAGGAAGTGACTTTACTGTGTTTACTTCCTGTTAGTTCTGACAGGAAGTGACAGACAGTTTCTATCACATTCTATGGAGAACTGTATGTCTCTGGGTTTTCTGACTTTCCTCTCCATTAGAATCTAACAGGAAAACTAATTAGAATTTGACTACTAGAGGGCACTGCTAATGTAAAAAACCATGGGTTTAAACTGTAATAACTCTGGAAATATAAATCTCTCAGCAGTGGGAGTACCCTTATCGTACCCAATAGGAAAATCCCTACAATATATATTTTTTTTATAAAAAAAAAGTTTACTGCTCCTTTATACTAGTGAGATGTCCATGCTGAGGTTGACATTACTATCACTTTAATTATATTTTAGTAATATAAAACTTTAGTGTGTTACTTTAGTTTTTTTGAAGCCCAAAAACCTCTCCCCAGTGCTGCTTGGTTTCTCAGTGAGCATATATTTTATGACCAGAACATTTTCAGCACAGCTAACATTATTATTAAAGTTCCATTTTAAATAGTTCATAATCATAATGACATTCTATTTTTACAGAGTGACACTAAAAAAAGTGTTAAAAAATATCCTCGTTTTTCTGTCACTAAATCTTCCCCTAGATATATCATGTAACTGTCATGTTAAAATTTGTAGAGGTGTTTTACAAAGATTTGTTTGGGTTTATTGTAACAACATCATAAATGATACCGCTAGAGAGACTTTAACTAGACTTCCCATCTCCTTGTACGGAACAAAGCAACACATGCACATCGGTTTATATACTGGGGATATGCACCATTTTTGTTTTGTATAACACGTTTTAAATACACTGCATAAGATATTGATATTACTTTCTGGGGGGAGGGGGGTAGAGATACAATTCAGTTTTTAAAATAGGTGCTGGAAGTGATTTTTGTTTGCTGCAAGTTCCTAACGCATATCCTATATAATAATTCACTAGGATGTTTGTTAGAAGCCATCATGAGCAGTAGAGACTGCCCGAACACACAGAATGCTGGGAGTTCTGTGCTGGGAGCACAGAATGCTGGGAATTCTGTGCTGGGAGCACAGAATGCTGGGAGGTGTAGGAATGCTGGGAGTTGTGTGCTGGGAGCACTCTGTGCTTTCGGGCAGTCTCTACAGTGCATGACTGCGTCGGCTGCAGGACGCAGAGCAGGACCGGCCTCTTAACCCTTTGAGTGCCAGAGGGGTACATAATGCATTGCAAAGCAATGCGTTGCATACCCCTCTGGCACTCAAAGGGTAAACATCACCTGGACCTTGGCCCGTGTACACGGGCTTTTACACTAGTTAACTATAATATGTCTAAGACATACATTATGCCCTTTCTGCTGATTGTGTAAAAAGAGGGCATTGAGGAAGCGTATGGCTCTTTTTGAGTGTTTTGATTTTCTGTATCTTATTTAACCCCTTGAGGATCCAAGATGTGCCAGGACAGTCATGCCAGTTCCAGGATAGTAATGTTTCAAAATAAAAGCAGCACTCATTAATCTTCATAGTATTTGGGCCATGGAGAGTGTTATTTCAATACTGTCAGAGTTGTATTTCAAGAGTAATTGAATGATAAAGTATCTCCTACTCTCCCCTTTTAGTGATGTAACACTGCTCGCCTCAGAACAGAAAGGCGGTGTCCACATGGCTTGCAGAGAGGGACAATCTTCAATTAGCATAATGGAAAAACCTGTAAAGGGGGGCAGGGTTTTCATTTTTCTCACAGTAAGAAGATTGTCCCTTGCTGTGAGCTGTCTGGTCTATGGACCAGATTCCACATCTGAGGGGAGGTGTCTTACACTAGGAAAAAGGGATGGGAGGGGGATACTTTATCAATCAATTACTCTTGTATTACAACTCTGACAGTATTGAAAAAACAATATATTGCCCAAATACTATGGAGATTAATTGGAGCTGCTTTTATTGTGAAATATTAACATCCCTTTAATGATGATTGTCTGATTTTCTCATCACCTGAATCAAAGGGGAAGTGAGGTTCCCTAGAGCACGTGTATCTCTGACCATTCCTCTGCATCATAATTGAATGATAAAGTATTCCCCTAGCACTCCTTTTACTGATGTAACACTGCTCCCCTCAGAGCAGCAAAACGGTCCAGATGGATCGCAGAGAGGGACAATCTTCAGTGAGCATAAGGGAAAACCTGAAAAACCTATCAAGGGGGGCATGGATTTCATTGTTTTCACAGTAAGAAGATTGTCCCTTGCTGTGAGCTGTCTGGTCTGTGAACCAGATTCCACACCTGAGGTGAGGTGGCTTACACTAGAGCTGTGTTGGTGAACTTGTCAGTGAATAATGTGAATTAAACATGGACACGGTGCAAAACATGCACTTGTATTACCAGTAATGCTGCCACTGCAGTTCTGAATATGCACAGACCCATCTGCATGTGTCCATACATAAGCACATGATTGTTCAGGGCAACCCTTAGCTCCACCCATGGCCACACCCCCTGTTCCTCACATTGCCCCTCCCTCAGACCCATCCACTGTTTCCTTGTCTATTGCCTATAACAAGCAAGGGCAAAAAAAAAAAGTCTTTAACCCCTTGGTTGTTAGAGAAACCTTCAACGCATTACAAAGCAATGCTTTTGGAGATCTCTCTAGCATCCAAGGGGTAATTATACCTTCTAGTGGGGTATGCAACTGGTGCAGGGACACGGAGATTGCTATGGCTAAACCCACAATCGAGAATGTGGGTGTGGCCAGCACAACTGAGGTACCCCTCAAAATGTGAAGCTCTAGGCAGTTGCCTGCTTTGCCTATTGGGAAATCCGGCCCTGTGCTTGTTCAACATGCCCACAATGACACCACCATGAAGTAAGCACAAAGGGCATTTTTATCATTGTATTATGCTTCCATGCAGAGCAATATGTTGGAGACTTCTCTAATATCCAGTAGGGTAATTCCACTGCAACTATATAATATAAATAAATACTAAAAGATATTGTCCTTCGGGTCAATTTGTTTTTATTATTTTATATTGAAAAAAATGTCCTTAACACCTTAAGGACCCATGACGATCTTGGACCGTAATGTATATATGTATATATATTCTAAGAAAACAAATTTTGATGGAACAATATGCAAACTGTGGGATTTCAGCAAATGGACTTTTCCACTGAGGTGAGATAAAGAGGTGATAAAGAGGAGATGACTTCTCCAGTGATATCACTTCTCCAAGTCCAATGTTATTCTATAGAGCCAACGCACTAAGATTTCTTCAACTTAAAGGGATAGTAATGTTTCACAAAAACAACAGCTCCAATTAATCTTCATAGTATTTGGGCCATAGAGAGTGTTATTTCAATTCTGTCAGAGTTGTAGTTCAAGAATAATTGAACGATAAAGTATCCCCCTCACACCCCTTTTACCTAATGTAAGCCCCTCCCCTCAGATGTAGAATCTGATCCTGGGACCGGAGAGATCACAGCAAGGGACAATCTTCTTACTGTGAGTATAAGAAAAACCCTGCCCCCTTGACAGGTTTTTCAGGTTTTTCCCTTCTGCTAATTGAAGTTTGTCCCTCTCTGCAAGCCATCTGGACACTACCTTGCTGCTCTGAGCTGAGCAGTGTTAGTGTCAGTAAAAGGGATGGGAGGGGGATATTTTATCATTCAATTACTCTTGAAATACAAGTCTGACAGTACTAAAATAACACTCTCCATGGTCCAAATACTATGAAGATTAATTGGAGTTGCTTTTATTGTGAAACATAACTATCCCTTAAAGGGGGGAGATACAAGTAGACATGATAAAAAGGTGTTAAAGTGGAGTTAACTATTCTAGTGATATTACTTCTTCAATTCCTATGTCATTCTATTTAACCAACACACTAAGGTTTCTCTGACTTTGGAAATCTTAGTACATTGTCTCTATAGAATAACATAGGACCTGGAGAAGTGATATCACTGGAGAAGTTATCTCCACTTTATCACATCTTTATTACATCTTAGTGAATAACCTCCATTGAGAAGCAATGCACTAGGGACTTCTCTATTTTTTGAGATTTTATTTTTTTCATCTATGCCCTATGGTAGTGGTTCTCAATTCCTGTCCTCAGGACCCACTAACAGGCCAGGATTTGATGATTTCCTTGTTAGAGCACAGGTGGGTTAATCAATGTGAATGAGCCTCTGATCACATGATTTCCTTGTTAGAGCACAGGTGAGTTAATCAATGTGAATGAGCCTCTGATCACATGATTTCCTTGTTAGTGCACAGGTGAGTTAATCAATGTGAATGAGCCTCTGATCACAGGATTTCCTTGTTAGAGCACAGGTGAGTTAATCAAGTGAATGAGCCTCTGATCACATGATTTCCTTGTTAGAGCACAGGTGAGTTAATCAATGTGAATGATCCTCTGATCACATGATTTCCTTGTTAGAGCACAGGTGAGTTAATCAATGTGAATGAGCCTCTGATCACATGATTTCCTTGTTAGAGCACAGGTGAGTTAATCAGTGTGAATGAGCCTCTGATCACCACACCTGTGCTCTAGCAGAGAAATCCCTAAGTCCTGGCCTGTTAGTGGTTCCTGAGGACAGGAGTTGAGAACCACTGCCCTGTGGTGTACTTGGTTTGTTCCAGAACTGTTCTTCATCTCATCAGAATAAAATGTCTGGATAATGTAATTTATATGAAGAAGACAATCATTGCTTCCAACTCCCAAATAATTTCTCATTTTTATATAAATGTTGAGCGTTTCTTTTCTCAATAAATACATTTTTATGCAATCAAAGTGTGTTAGCAAAAAATATAATTTTGCAGCATAGCTAACCGTGGCTTGTGCAACACCTGATAACACAAAAAGTAATGAATATTTCATGAAATGCCATTTCTTTATTTGATATTAAAGAAGAGAAAGACGCTGGAGGCAAGTTTGGTAACCATGGTGTCTACATAATGTAAGCATTGTTTTATTTCTCTATGTAGGAATTTGATTGTTCACGTGACATATCTAAATAAAAAATAAACATTTAGCATTTTATATTTTCATTTTAAGTTCTAACATAATATACTGTTAAATAGTTGAGCTACAACATCTGTTTTAAATACTCTGGAAGTTTGCCAGGCTGGGTGCTTCGTCACAAGCAATGACAAATTCTTGGCTTCTGTGATTAAAGCTCTCATGTTTATGTGGATGTTCAATCAAGACAAAGTCAAAATTAATCAAAATCTAATGCTATTTGAAGCTATTAGTTCTGCTGCAGCTACTGATGTTTGCTTAGAATCCTCTCCATAGCCTTGGTTACTTTTGTCTTGTAATTCTAAGCACTTGTCCTCAAATAATTATAACTGTGTGGGGCAGGGATTGACTTTCAAAGGGTTAAAACATTCGCCATTGCTTTGGAAAGTATGCCGATAGGAATGGAGAGCCAGAGGGGGGTGTAACATATTGCAAAACTCTTTAGCAGTCATAGAGTTAACCCCTTAACGATCCTTGACGGTCCTGGCATGTCATGGGTAGATTTGCTTTAAAGGGATAGTAATACTTCGTTTTAACTTTATTTTATTGTGTAGGCATTAAAAAAACATGAAGAATGATATAAGTCTTATCTCTCAAACCTTTATGGTTTAAGAGATATTCACATGCAAAGTGTCCCCCTCCCGCCCCTTTTACTGATGTAACACTGCTCAGCCAGATCAGAAGGGAGGTGCCTAGGTAGACTGCAGAGAGGGACAATCTTCAATTAAGATAAGGGAAAACCTGAAAAGCTTGTCAAGGAGGGCAGGGATTTCATTGTTCTCATAGGAAGAAGATTGCCCCCTTCTGTTATCTGTCTGGTCTATGGACTGGATTCCACATCTGAGAAGAGATGGCTTACACTAGGTAAAAGGGGCGGGGGGGGATACTTTGCTTGTGAATATCTCTCAAACCATAAAGGTTTGAGAGATAAGACTTATATCGTTCTTCATGTTTTTTTAATGCCTACAAAATAAAATAAAGTTAAAACAAAGTATTACTATCCCTTTAAGGACCCATGACCTGCCAGGACTGTCATGGAATTCAGGGCTGCCCACAAGGCTGCACGCTGTTCAGGGAGCCCTGAACCAGAAGCAACAGAAAAAAAATGGTCAGTGGTCCTTAAGTGACGGCCGCAGAGTAACATAAGAAATCATGTGTGTATCTCACTGGAGAAGTTATCTCCTCTTTATCACACCTTAGTGCATCTCCCCTTGTGGTCTATAACTAAAATTCTCCCATATAATAACATAGGAACTGGAGAGTTTATCACACTGGAGAAGTTATCTTCTCTTTATCACACCTTAGAGCATCTCCCCCTGTAGTCTATAACTAAAGTTCTCCAATTTAATAACATAGGAACTGGAGAGTTTATCACACTGGAGAAGTTATTTCCTCTTTATCACACCTTAGTACATCTCCCCCTGTAGTCTATAACTAAAGTTCCCCCATTTAATAACATAGAAACTGCGGAGTTTCTCACAACTCAGAAGTTATGTCCTCTTTATCACACCTTGGTGTATCTCCCATTAAGTCTATAATTAAAACTTTCCCATATAATGACATAGGAACCGGAGAGTGTATCTCATCAGAGAAGTTATCTCCTCTTTATCACACCGTAGTGCATCTCCTCCTGTAGTCAATAACTAAAGCTCTCCCATATGATAACATAGGACCTGCAGAGTTTATCACAACTCAGAAGGTATCTACTCTTTAGCACACCCTAGTGTATGACCTGTTAATCTATAACTAAAGCTCCCACACAGAATAACATAGGGACTGGAGAGTTTATCTTACTTGTTTGTAGGCATGTATTTCATTATATGGCACCACACAGTGTATGCGGCACAATAGTATGTTACAAAATAAATAGGGCTAAAATAAGTGTCACAGTCATAGAAACAATAGGAGAGAGAGGTCCCTTCCACCAAAGAACTCACATCCAAATGGGTAATAGGAGACAGACAGCAGAGTGTAAAGGTGCCAAGTGCTGTAAGTTCAGGTCTTACTGACTAACCCAGTCAATCGAATAGGAAATTTCACCGTTTGTACTAAGTTTCTATGGGCTCAAATGGCAGCTGACTTTAGCGGCCGAGCTGCTGATTTTTCTGCAGGCAGTTCTTCATAGCACAGAGTATTGAATTTCTTGCTGTGCTGACTTTTTTTTTGCCTAACAGGGTCCTTTAAAATTAGGCCTGTATCTGACAAGTGGTGCAAGATTTATACCCCTTTTTATGTGTGAATAGTTTCAGTAAATTTAGTGTGTGTGTCTGTCCTGCAATCCCCAAATGTCTCTGCTACAGCATGCATAGGAAAATGGAGTAACATTACACCACTTTCCTCTTTGTCTTGTTAGATCATAGTTTTAACCCCTTAAGGACCGGTGCGCGCACATGAGGCCAGCACTTGCGGACGACGGGGCATTTTTTTTAAATTATTGCTTCTGGTTCAGGACTTCCGGAGTGGCATGCAGCCGTGCAGGGAGCCCTGAACTCCATGCCGTGTCAGGACCGTCATTGGTCCTTAAGTGCTGGACCGCCGTGATGGTGCTGGCACGGCAATGGTCCTTAAGGGGTTTAAAAACTAGTAACAAACAAACTAGCAAAAACATAACAAACAGGAGGGGACACTTATATGGATGCAAACACACACACACACCTACATACATACACACCCCTATACATATATACACATATTTACACACATATAGACACATGCAAGCACATATACATACATACATACAGTACATGCACACATACATACGCATATACCACATATACATACACGCGCACATACACACATATACACACACATACACAAAGTGATAACCATTTGCGGGCTGACCCTGGGTATCACACACAGTCCACAGTTCTTAAAAAGATGTGCAGATTTATTATGACATCACATCAAACACAATCAGCAGGCGGTGCTTTACAAAACAAAATGAAAACACACTACAATTAAAAACCTAGCTTAATCTGAGTAGTAACTTTACTTGTAGTAGATTCCCCTTCTACTTCATGGTGCTAAACAAACGAAAAACAGCACAGGTTTAACCAACCTTTTCATGTCCTGCTTTCTTGCACTGCTCTGCTCTGCACTTCTTGTTCACAGCAAGTCAAACTCATTTCTCGCTATAAATTCTGCAGCCTGGGATTTTACAGGTTGCAGAAGCTGCTAATTGGGACAGGTGGAGAGGTAGAGGTTATGTAGGATTCTGGGTTCTAAATACCTTCCCTCAGCAATCCTCCCAAACACTTTATCACAACATACACACACACACAGAAGCCACAAATCCTCTTGTAAATTGACTGTTACTTGAAACCGAATATTGCTGAAACCTGCTTTTATACAGAGGTCATTGTAATAAAGAGGCCCTGACACCACAAAAAAACCATAAAAGGGCCTTTTTATTGTTTGTAGCAAGTGATTCTATAAATAAATAAATGGCCATTTTTGGGTACACATATTATGGGAGAGATGTTTACTCTGTAAGCATGTTAAGTTAGTGTGCAGCATATGAATTGAGTAGCCAGCATTTCTAATATAACACCTTGTGATTATTGTTTTTAAGTGACTGTTTGGTGTCCACCATTGTCTTTATGTGTTTCTACAATGAGGAAGCACACAGCTATATCTACTGACCACGGCCCACAGGCTGCTCACAGAAAGAAGCACACTTACAATGGACAGGTCGGAGAATCACACCAGTAACTCCCATGCAGCTGACCAGTTTAGACCAGACCAGTGCTGCTCTGGCTAACCATGAATTCACAGTTTCTTTCAATAAAAGTGCTCGGGCACATATGCAAATACTACATGATTATTAAAAAGTATAAAACAAAGTGACTAATATTAAACTCTCAACACATTTCATTGAGATAACATTTGTGTCCAAGAACTTTTAATCCAAAAGAGACTGTGGACTGCATAATCTTATCAGAGGCAGAATCATTACCCCTGCACACAGGTTACTGATGTTATTCCCCGACTGGTTCAAGTGTCCTTTCTAAATGTATTTCTTACTGTGGGCAGCACATGAGCTATTGCCAGTGCAATGTGCGGTCATGCTCTGCCCTTCTGTTCTGTTAGGCAGGTGTAGCAGAAAAAAAATCAGTTTCTACACCTATTTTAGTTCAAAATTGTATTAGTACATCACAATTATTGTGCTTAAAGGGACAGTAATACTTAGTTTTTTTTTATTTTGTAGGCATTAAAAACACATTAAGAACGATATAGGTCTTATCTCTCTTATGGTTTAAGAGATATTCACAAGCAAAGTTTTCCCCTCCCGCCCCTTTTACCTAGTGTAAGCCATCTCTTCTCAGATGTGGACTCCAGTCCATAGACCAGACAGATAACAGAACAGGGACAATCTTCTTCCTGTCAGAACAATGAAAACCCTGCCCCCTTGACACGTTTTTCAGCTTTTTCCCTTATCCTAATTGAAGATTGTCCCTCTCTGCAATCTACCTGGACACTCCCTGCTGCTCTGAGGTGAGCAGTGTTACATCAGTAAAAGGGGCGGGAGGGGGATACTTTATCATTCAATTACTCTTGAACTACAACTCTGACAGAATTGAAATAACACTCTCCAAGGTCCAGATACTATGATGATTAATTTGAGCTGCTTTTATTATGAAACATTACTATCCCTTTAAATGGAAAGTAGCACTTAATATGTAAAAATATATATTGTAGCGTTTATACCACAGAGTAAAAAAGGGTACTCCCAGTGCTAAGAAAGGTATTATTGAAAAGTTATTGCAGCTCAAACTAGAATTTTTGTTGGTGCAGTAGCTCATTGGACTGAAATTGTACAGTAACACTGTTGCTACACCATCCTGTAGAAGTTTATGATCAACTGACCAGTGCTAACCAGTGCTGAATCAAACCCACAACCATAAAATTGCTGGTTTTGAAGGTACTGCACCCATAAATGCATGTTTGAGCTGCAAACATTCTGAATAAAACACTTCTTAGAAGTGGCAATATCCTTGTTTTACTTAGCAGGATAGACAAAACAATATATATTTTGTTACATATTAAAGGGATAGTAATACTTAAATTGTAAAAAAAAATATGTTGTAGGGTTTATCCCCCTGAGTAAAACAAGGGCACTCCCACTGCTGAAAGGTGTTTCATTCAAAAGTTATTAATTTTCAAAGTTGAATTTTTTAGGTGCAATATCACAGTGGCCTGAAATTCTATAGTGGCGCTGTTGCTACACCATCCTATGGAGATTTATGGTCAACTGACCAGAGCTATCCATAGGATCGTGTAGCAACAGCACCACTGTACAATTTCAGGCCACTGTGATATTGCACCTAAAAAATTCAACTTTGAAAATTAATAACTTTTTAATGAAACACCTTTCAGCAGTGGGAGTACTCTTGTTTTACTCAGGGGGATAAACCCTACAACATATTTTTTTTTACATTTTAAGTATTACTATCCCTTTAAGTGTTAGTATCTCTTTCACAGCACTTACTTAGTAGTGAGTTGGAGACATCTCTAGTAGCCAAGAAAGTAATGCTTATTGATCCCATAAGGACCGGCACGTACAGAGCATTTTGAATTTTTTTTTAAATTCGATTAAGGGCTCCCTGAATGGCATGCAGCTGCATGGGGAACCCTCAAATTGATGACGTACATGTATGTACGTCATGGGTCCTTTAGGTAAAAAAAATCCACCCATGACGTACATGTACGTCCTTCGTTGTTAAGATGTTAAAACATTTTTACATCTGTTTTATATTTCTTTTATTAGATCACTTTACAAATTATAAAAACACATTAAAGTGGACCTATCACCTTGAATTTGTTTTTGCATATTTGAAAACTTCATTCAAAACTGTTTATGTGTCCTGTTAACCAAAAGACTATGAGATGTCTAGTCTAGGACATAGACACACTTTTTCTGGGAAAAGTGAAAGGAAAAATATCCTGCTACAGCAAAGAACTTATTCACAAGTGAAACATCACTGAAAACCTTCATTAGACTATGACAGTTCACATAAAATACTTCATTAGCATATGAAATATCACTGAAAGGTTTAATGAGCATATGCAACTCACTGGTATCTTAAAAGTACAACAATTAGCATATATTAGCATAGGTACCAATTATAAATATCTAATTAACTGTAAATTTGTGGGTCATTTAGCTAACATGACACAAAGGCAGTTTTTAATTAATTAATTAACTTGACTCAAGGTTCCACTTTACATCTGATATGTGAAATAGAACATGGGGGAGATTCATTAAGGTCTGATAAAGAGGTGATAAAGTGGAGATCACGTCTCCAAGTCATATGTTATCCTACGGAGTCAATGCACAAAGATTTCTTCATCTTTGGAAATCTTTGTGTATAGGCACCATAGAATAACATAGGAACTAGAGAAGTGATATCACTGGAGAAGTTACCTCCTCTTCATTACCTCATTATCAAGCCTTAGTGCATAACTCCCCTCAAGAAATTCTGGAACAAACCCAACTACAGTTAAATATTTCACACATTTTCACTGATTTAAATGTGGCTTTCAACCCTTGAAAGTTAGGTGTCTCTAACCATACCTGGAAATTTCTCCTCTTTGAGCCCCCGGAGATGGCTCATGTGCTGCCAGACAGGGCATATGAATGACACAATTCGCTCAATAAAAAGGTTTGGGGCTTGCTTGTCTGCATGTCATAATGTGGGCTTGCTTGTCTGCATGTCATAATATGGGCGGGAATTGGGAGGAGCAGGGTGAGAAGGAGGAGAATTGGGAGGGACGTGGGAGGAACAGGGTGGGAAGGAGGAAAAGAGGAGGGAAGTAGGAGAAACAGGGTGGGAAGGAGGAGAAGTAGGCAGGAAGTGAGAGGAACAGGGTGGGAAGGAGGAGAAGTGGGGGGAAGTAGGAGAAACAGGGTGGGAAGGAGGAGAAGTAGGCAGGAAGTGGGAGGAACAGGGTGGGAAGGAGGAGAAGTGGGGGGAAGTAGCAGAAACATGGTAAGAAGGAGAAGAAGTGGGAGGAACAGGGTGGGAAGGAGGAGAAATGTTAGGAAAGTGGGAGGAACAGGGTCAGAAGGAGTAGAAGTGGGAGAGAAGTGGGAGGAACAGGGTGAGAATGAGGAGAAGTAGGAGGGAAGTGGGTGGAGCAGGGTGAGAAGGTGGATAATTGGGAGGGATGTGGGAGGAACAGGGTGGGAAGTTGGAGAAGTAGGGAGAAGTAGGAGAAACAGGGAGGGAAGGAGGAGAAGTGGGAGGGAAGTGGGAGGAACATGGTAAGAAGGAGAAGAAGTGGGAGGAACAGAGTGGGAAGGAGGAGAAGTAGGCAGGAAGTGGGAGGAACAGAGTGGGAAGGAGTAGAAACTTCCCACCGCTGGAGAGCCATCCTCTGTCTCCAGAAACTTGGTAATTCAGTCTGAAACCCAGAGTCTCCGGGGCAGATCCATAAAGTTCCCAGGTATGTCTGTAACACACTGCCAAGTTTCGCATTAAACACCCTACTAGGATTCAAAGGGGTTAAAGGCCATAACTACATCAATGGGAATTTTTATTGAACCTCTATGCTGTAGTGGCTTGCTGCAGAATTGCTCCCGTTCATCTAGCTATATCAGTCTCTTTAGGAGATGGCAGTTTCCTTTTAACCCTTGAGTGCCAGGGGGTAGCTAACGCATTGCTTTGCAATGTGATGGATACCCCTCTGACACTCAAAGGGTTGAAGTGAACAATGTTTGATGACAAATATGGTAAATTCCATTTCAACAGCACAAAAGCCACTTAGCTCGGGTTGAGCTAATTTAAAAACTGCACTTTATTAGGTGACATTAAATTTTAATGTGTTTAATTTAAACATCGACACAGGATGTCTGATTAATTGCTTAATAGTGAATAATACAAGGCTCAGTCTAAAATTAAAACAGGAGCGAAAATACATTAACATGATATTAAGTGTTTTCTGTTAGAATATTGAGGGTAATAGCAAGCATAACATTGATTTTTAACTGTGAAAATGTGTCATACCAGTTACCAGTTGACAGCACATACATTATTTGATGTGTTATGCAAAAATTAAAAAGAGTACTAATACAATTCTATGCTAAAATAGGAGCAGGAACCATTTTTTTGTGTCCTACTTCTGCCTAATCCGTATGTACAAACCAACAATTCCACTCTTTATGAGTCTTGGTCCAAAGGAAGGAAAAGATCGAGGGCCAGATTTGCCATTAGGCAGAGTAAGCCGTTGTCTAGAGTGTAGCAACTAGCTATGCTGACCACACCTCCATTTTGGTGGAAGTGTCAAGACTATAGGTATGGTAATTGTGCTTATACAAAACAGGATTCAGAGTGACAAGTGCTTCTGTGATATATCGAAGGAAAATTAAAAAAAAACTTCTGTGGGTTTCTTCCGCTCCACCCCTTCAGTCTCCTGCTTGTCTGAGGCATCTCGGCATCTCACCTGAGCCCATCATGAGGCATTTGTTACTAGGCTTGTATCCAATTCAACCCATTGTTACAACAAGAATTAATGAACTGGTTGTTTCATCTCTATCACTTCTCAAAGCACTTAACATCTGGAGGCTAGCATCAATTCCCAGGACTACAAGACACCAGTAGGATACAGCTGGAGATCAGAAGGACACAGAATGTTTTCTAGCAGGGAGAAGGACCCTGTGACATGCATAAAGCACAAGCAGGGAAATGTGAGTGCAATACTTTATCTGTTTTCAATTCACTGTTTTAGATAAACCATCTACACTTAGATTGGCTTTTTCTTTCTGTTTTTTCACTGTCTCTTGAGTTACAGATCCAGTAAGGTAATTGTGCTTGTGTTGGTGATATCAATAAACAATTTTAGCATTGCTAGTAGGTTATTAAAGAATGAAGGAGATGTTAAATGTGGGTTTGTTAATGTGTTTGAGATAGTACAGAACGAATATAGGATGTTTTCTATACGAGTGTCACAGTTATTGAAGTAATTAGCAATATAAAAGTGGATAGGAAATATATGCAAGAGAACTTGGGCTCAATACTATTATCAGCAGTAAAACTGGTGGTTATAGTAAAAACACTTAAGCCTGAAAAACTCAACCATGCACCTCAGCTATTCCATTGCTGGAGAGGTACATGGCAAAATGAGCATTGCTGGCCAAAACACACATTTTGACAAAATGCTTGTTGTTTTTTGTTCCCACCTCCCAACCAATCAGCTTCTAGCGGGGTTCGTGGGTAAATCGGTGGGAGGCGGGTAAATCGTTAAAATGTCCTGTGGGAAATTTCTCTTATTTTTCGCACATCCCTATTCAAAACATAATGTCTCAAGCAAGAAAACCCTAGTTTTACAGAATCTTCTAATGCACTTCCAGAATTCCAGACAGTATTATTTAAAGGAAAGAACACAGTACAGCCATCTTTTGATTCCAATCAAATATAAACAGTGGTCTATTAGCTTATGCTTGATTATTTCACAGATTATTCCACAAAGCACAGGATGTATATGCATGAGCCATTCAACAAACCCACAGACAGTTGTTTCTTCAGTATGGGTAGGTTGAAGGACTCATGCATTTCTAACCTGTGATTTTTGGAATGATCTGTGAAAGCAGGAAGCAGAAGGTAAGGGACCGATATTTATATGGATGTGAACCAAAAAATGTCTTCACTCTGTGCTCTCGTTTTCATGTCACTGCAAGGAATTCTGGGAATGCAGTAGAAATGTAAAAATAGGGATTACTTTCTAGAAACATGCCATTTTGATCTGTTTTAGACATGTAAATCTATGTATAAGTATATTATATGAAGCTATTGTATGGTGGGGGGCCTATGTATGCCAAAAATTCCTCCTTCAAAGGAGCAGTAAACATTTTTATGAAAAAATATACATTGTAGGGCATGTCCTGTTGAGTAAACAAAAGGTGCTCCCATTGCTGAGAGTTGCATATTTCCAGGGTTATTACCATTTAAATCTGTGTTTTTTTCACATTAGTGGTTCCCTCTAGTGGTCAATTTCCAATTAGTTATTCTGTTACATTCTAATGGAGAGGAAAGTCAGTGACATACAGTTCTCCATAGAATGTGATAGAAACTGCTGAGTCACTTCCTGTCAGTTAGAACAATCAGGAAGTAAACATATAGTAAATTAACTTCCTGATTATTGTGAGCAGTTATATCATTTGAATAAAACAACTAACAATAGTGGGAGTGGTCTTGTATCACTCAACAGGAAAAGTTCTACAGTTTTCTTCTCATTTAATGATATTTGTTCAAGTGGACAGTAGTGTTGAGCGAGCACCCCGATGCTCGGGTGCTCTGGTGCTCTGACCGAGCACCCCCTGAGGCTCGAGTGCTCGGCCGAGCACCCGAGCCCCATTGCATATAATGGGGCGACACGAGCATTACACCAGGCACCCCCTGCTCTGATGAGGGGAGGGTGCCTGGTCAATACCCCCCTTCATCTCCGCTATGCCCCCTTCATCTCCGAATGCCCCCTTCATCTCCGCAATGTCCCCCTTCATCTCCGCTATGCCCCCTTCATCTCCGCTATGCCCGTCTTCCACAATGTCCCCCTTCATCTCCGCTATGCCCCTCTTCCACAATGTGCCCCTTCATCTCCGCTATGCCCCTCTTCCACAATGTCCCCCTTCATCTCCTCTATGGCATAGAGGAGATGAAGGGGGACATTGTGGAAGAGGGGCATAGCGGAGATGAAGGGGCACATTGTGGAAGAGGGGCATAGCGGAGATGAAGGGGGACATTGTGGAAGACGGGCATAGCGGAGATGAAGGGGGACATTGTGGAAGAGGGGCATAGAGTCTATGCCCCTCTTCCACAATGTCCCCCTTCATCTCCGCAATGCCCCCTTCATCTCCGAATGCCCCCTTCATCTCCGCAATGTCCCCCTTCATCTCCGCTATGCCCCCTTCATCTCCGCTATGCCCGTCTTCCACAATGTCCCCCTTCATCTCCGCTATGCCCCTCTTCCACAATGTGCCCCTTCATCTCCGCTATGCCCCTCTTCCACAATGTCCCCCTTCATCTCCTCTATGGCATAGAGGAGATGAAGGGGGACATTGTGGAAGAGGGGCATAGCGGAGATGAAGGGGCACATTGTGGAAGAGGGGCATAGCGGAGATGAAGGGGGACATTGTGGAAGACGGGCATAGCGGAGATGAAGGGGGACATTGTGGAAGAGGGGCATAGAGTCTATGCCCCTCTTCCACAATGTCCCCCTTCATCTCCGCAATGCCCCCTTCATCTCCGCAATGCCCCCTACCTCCAGTCCCTGGTGGTCCAGCGGAGCGTCTTCAGATCTGTGCCTCTTCCGGCACAGATCCCCGCCACCCGAACATGGCGGGCGAGCACATGGCGGTACTCGACGAGTACCGCCATGTGCCGAGCAGAGCGATGCTCGAGCCGATCCGAGCATCGGCCGAGCACGCTCGCTCAACACTAGTGGACAGTAGTTTGGGAGTAAATGGCCATTCACGGCCTTCCTTTCAAATGCAAAACAAAAAGAAGAGTAAAGACTTATTATGCAGGCATCGGGATCATATGGTGACCAATTGTAATACTTCATATATGTTACTCACATTTAAATAATGTCATGGATAAGATACCAATGACAATACAGGCATGTGGAGGATATTGCACTGCCTCTACACAGATATCACTATCTGTTATGTGCTTGATCCTCCTGAAATGTCTCACCCTCCGGTGGAACTTGAAACACACAAAGCACAAGAAAAGAGGAGAGCTGTACTGCAACTTAAAAACAATATACAGATCGAAATATATGGAGAATTCAATACTCACTCGGCGTGTATAACCGATCACACTCCCAGCAACCGGTTTATAGAGCCAGAGGGGATTTATGATGCTGGTTCTAACCGCAACAAAACCCAACGAGTTTGCACCCAATGTCCGTAGTTGTCCACAATAATATGTTGAAAAATCTTTTACAGCAGTCCAGATATGACAAAAATATAACATTTTTATTTTTAAAATTTAAATAAAATATAAATTAAAAACCTCGACATGTTTCTTTGTTACATTGTATTTCCTCCTGATGAAGTGGCAATAGTGCCACGAAACATGTCGGGGTTTTGAGGATATTTTATTTAAATTTTAAAAATAAAGCATTTTATATTTTTTTCATATCTGGACTGCTGTAAAAGATTTTTCAACATATTATTGTGGACATCTACGGACATTGGGTGCAAACTCGTTGGGTTTTGTTGCGGGGAGAACCAGCATCATAAATCCCCGCTGGCTCTATAAACCGGTTGCTGGGAGTGTGACCGGTTATACACGACGAGTGAGTATTGAATTCTCCATATATTTCGATCTGTATATTGTTTTTAAGTTGCAGTACAGCTCTCTTCTTTTCTTGTTCATTTCAAATGTGCCTTGTTTAACACCATGTATTAAACAAGATGCAGAGAAAATTAAGTATGTGTGCTAAATTTCCCTGTGCTTGCTGGGGATGTAAGGCTTAACGAAATTAACCCTTTGAGTGCCAGAAGGGTATGCAATTAATTGTTTTCCAATGCACTTTGCATCTTTCTGGCACGCAAAGTGTTAAAGGCTGAACCCTTTGCATGCCAGAGGGGTACGTGTTGCTCACTCCTTTGGCATACAAAGGGTGGTAACTGTGGAGTGTGTATTCTGGTATGGACTAAAGAAATAATAAGCTCTTGTGCGTACCCTGGAGTGAAGGCATAGGAGTTGGAGCTTATCACAAGCAGAGCTGTGCTGATTGATGTATCATTTCCCCCTGTATTTTTATCTGCTTGTGTTTCAAAGCCTTGAGGCTTCCATTGATTCGGTGCAAATGATATCTATAAGAATTCAATCTACTGTGTATTAGACTCATTCACAAGTGAGTATAATTTGCTTTGCGGACTCCTGACTATTTGACTTGCTATACAACTGAATAAAATTGAGTTTGTTACTGTTGTATGGATCTACCGAAAGCCATCACTTAATCTGCACGTCAATTGACAATATGAGTATAGCTATGGACAAATTAGAAGAGTTAACGTTATTATAATTGAGCGTATGTTCATGGCTCTCTGAGCAATATATTGGCTGATCAAAATAAAAATCTACCTACGTTTAAATAGGCTGTTTTTTAGATTGTTTTCAAATGACAACATATTTTGAAAAAGAATGGGAAAAAATGAAATGTAAGAAAACTCCTGTTATTATAACAATTGTTAAAGGTATAGTAATGTCAGAAAAAAGTATTAACTACATGGTAGATACAATTAAAAGAGAGTTCTTGCACTTATTCGTATCTCTCAAATCGTTATGGTTTGAGAGATATAGGAAAATAAAGTTCTCAGCTCCCTCACCTTTCTGCTTGACGAGCTGTAAAGCTGTCAGAAGCAGATTCTGGTCACTTGACCAGACGTTGCTCTTTAGCAGCGCCTATATAACAATATGGAAAGATATATACTTCATCGGAATGGTCAACAACATGTGCTTGTAAAGCAGGCACACATTGTAGACTGTTCAGATGAAGTATTTATTTTTAGGTATAACTATGTCGGCGCTGCTGAAGAGCCGCCGTCTGATCCACGAACCAGGATCTCATGCCATCAGCTATACAGCTGATCTATGAGAAAGGGTAGGGAGTGAAGAACTTTGTTTTCCTATATCTCTCAAACCATAACGGTTTGAGAGATACGAATAAGTGCAAGTATTATCTTTTAATTGTATCTACCATATAGTTAATACTTTTTTTTCTGACATTACTATCCCTTTAAGCTAGAAAACATGCCGTGACTTAGATCAGGGATAATTAATTGCCGGGCCTCCATGTGTTAGGGAGTACAACTCTTGTAATCCCCAACAGCAGTTGGTAGTTTGTGAATGATTGGAGTTGCAGCTCCCAACAGCTAGAAGTGTGAAAGTTGACTAGTCGTGTGACCATCTCAATCTGAGCAGTCCATAGGTATTCCATTTGCCCTTGATGTTTTGTTTTTTATTGGGAATTTGGTATGGGCACCACATATATGGTACACATGTGTGTGTGTTTTACTAAGTACACCAGACTCAGTGTTTTTATTTTTGTTTTTTTTAAAGAATCTTATTATGACTTAAAGGGATAGTAATACTTCGTTTTAACTTTATTTTATTTTGTAGGCATTAAAAAAACATGAAGAATGATATAAGTCTTATCTCTCAAACCTTTATGGTTTAAGAGATATTCACAAACAAAGTATCCCTCCCTGTTCAACCAGAACAGAAGGGAGGTGCCCAGGTAGACTGCAGAGAGGGACAATCTTCAATTAAGATAAGGGAAAAAGCTGAAAAACTTGTCAAGGGGGGAAGGGCTTTCATTGTTCTCATAGGAAAAAGATTGTCCCCTGCTGTTATCTGTCTGGTCATACAACCAGATTCACATCTGAAAAGAGATGGCTTACACTAGGTAAAAGGGGCGGGAGGGGAAACTTTGCTTGTGAATATCTCTCAAACCATAAAGGTTTGAGGGATAAGACTTATATCGTTCTTCATATTTTTTAATGCCTACAAAATAAAATAAAGTTAAAACGAAGTATTACTATCCCTTTAAAGAAATACAGCATATGAAACAATGCAGAAAACAATCACATAAATATCAAGCAATACCGTAGCAATAACAAAATATTACATGAGAAAAAGTTCCTACATGATCTTACATTCATTAAACACAAAAAATTCCTATAATGTCATTACATACTTGTGAGGACGACCAGGATGGAGACAAGGGGTTAGGAATCCTCTAAAGATATGAAGATCAATACTATATATATATATATATATATATATATATATATATATATATATATATACACCTTGTGAAGGGGTTATATTCAGTAAGGTGTTTAATGCTTGAATATAAGTAATCATGTGGAGAAAGAAGGAGCAGGGGAGAGAAAAAAAAATAGGACACTGAAAAGAAAGTAGGGGGAAGAGAAAAAGAAGGAGCTGAAGAGGAATAGAACCACATGAGATTGCCTACACCCACCAAGATGTGTATACCTCTGTTCGGAGGTATATTCAGCTTGCCTATTCAATCTAAGTGAAAACTCCATGCAAAGGTTCTTTTTGAGGAAAGGTCAAGACCTTGGTATAAGAGAATATAAGAAACTAGTTGAAGAGCCCGTTACATGGGCCACAGTGCCACTGTCAGCCGGTCGCGGGTCAGTCATGCACAGTAGAGACTGCCCACGCCGTGGCTGATACAGTGCCAGCCGGTCGCAGGGCAGTCATGCTCACTAGAGACTGCCCACGCCGTGGCTGATACAGTGCCAGCCGGTCGTGGTGCAGACATGCTCACTAGAGACTGCCTGTGCCGCGGCTGATACAGAGCTGGACGTTCTTTCAGAGTGCCCTGTTCTATATCAGCCTCGTCACTGGCAGTCTCTACTCAGCATGACTGCGTAGTTACACACGTTTTAGCAAATTATTATATAGAACTAGTTGAAGAGCCCGTTACATGGGCCACAGTGCCACTGTCAGCCGGTCGCGGGGCAGTCATGCGCAGTAGAGACTGCCCATGCTGCGGCTGTGTCACGGTTTGTTAAGACTCTCTCAAACGCAGAGTTAGGTAAAAACACAACTTTATTGAAAAGTTAAAGGCAACCCTGTAGGATATCATACACGTACACACATATATCTTTATTAGACAGGAAAGCAATAATTACAATAGCAATATAGGCTCTACCGGCCTTGCCAATATACCGGGCAAGGCAGCCAGGAAATAGGAACTCGTGAGAAGAGGCTCTACCGGCCTTGCCAATGTACCTGGCAAGGCAGCCAATAGACAGGAGACAAATAAAGGCTCTACCGGCCTTGCCAATACCGGGTAAGGCAACCCAAGGGAACAGGATAGGTTCTACCGGCCTTTCCAATATACCGGGCAAGGCAGCCAATGACAGGAGACAATTACCGGCTCTACTGGCCTTGCCAATACCGGGTAAGGCAACCCAAGGAATAGGACAGGTTCTACCGGCCTTACCAATATACCGGGCAAGGCAGCCTGGCAAGGAGAGAATGGCAACCACTAGCCTCAGTGACTGGAAGGTGGTAGCAACAGTCACAGGGATGACAAAGAGGCTAAATCAGCATAAGTGGCCTGCCAGCAATAACAGGCAACATCTGGACCAGTGTACAGGAAGACAGTAAGCACCAGCAATAGAGACAGCGGATGGATTTGGAACGAACCAGTGCCCTCACATTTGGAACGCCATCAATGGAATGAGCAACCAGGTAGTTGTGGAGTGAACCAGTACCCTGTACGTGAAATGCAAAATGATCCTGCAAACAGCCGGATGGCTAGAGAAGCGAACCAGTACCCTGTACGTGGAACGCTAAACAATCCTGCAATATAGCCGAGAGGCTAGAGGAGCGAACCAGTACCCTGTACGTGGGACGCTAAACAATACTGATATACTGCCGAGTGGCTAGAGGTGCGAACCAGTACCCTGTACGTGGGACGCTAAACAATACTGATATACTGCCGGGTGGCTTGAGGAGCGAACCAGTACCCTGTATGTGAAACGCTAAAAATCCTGCAATACAGCCTGAGGCTTATGGAGCGAACCAGTACCCAGTACGTGGAACACGAAACAATCCCGCAATACGGTCGGGTGGCGTATGGAGCGAACCAGTACCCAGTACGTGGAACACTAAACAATCCTGCAATACAGCCGTTTGGCTTGTGGAGCAAACCAGTACCCAGTACATGGAACCCTTAAGCGATCTTGTGATACAGCCGGGTGGCTTGGGGAGCGAACCAATACCCAGTAACTGGAACGCTAACAATCCTGCAATACAGCCGGGAGGCTTGTGGAGCGAACCAGTACCCAGTACGTGGAATGCAAACGATCCTGCAATACAGCCGGGTGGCTTGTGGAGCGAACCAGTACCCAGTACGTAGAACGCGAACGATCCTGCAATACAGCCGAGTGGCTTGTGGAGCGTACCAGTACCCTGTACGTGGAACGCTAATAAATGGTAGGAAACAGCCGGGTGGCTGTTAAGCAAACCAGTACCCGCGTACTGAATAATCGGCAAGATAGAAATGTCACCAAGGCGACTCAGGAATGTCAGATAACTGTAGGTTAACTGGACAGGAACCAGCAGGTGGAAGCAGGAACCAGCATACAGATCAACCGGAATCAGGAATGGTGGCGGCGACTGGCAGCAGGAAGCGGTGACACCAGCTGGATCAGATGGAAGTAGGAACTACTAGACAGGTAACACTGGAACAGGACGAATACTGGAGCAGGAACAAAGCAGAGGCCCAGGGATGCTCAGGAACGATTTGTAAACTCAAGCAGCGTAGAGACAACTTGAAAGGGCAACCAAAGGGTGCCCAGGCTAGGTTTAAATAGGCAATGCAGGGCGGGCTGAAAGCAGCCAGCCAATGGAGAGCCCCCTACTGGTGAAAGACACAAAAGGAGAGCAATCACGGGCACCGTGATAGGCTGATACAGAGCTGGACGCTACTTTGGAGTGTCCAGCTCTGTATCAGCCGCAGCGTGGGTAGTCTGTACTGCGCATGACTACAGCATGTGCAGCAGTCTGTACTGCGCATGACTGCGTAGTTACACACATTTTAGCGAATTATTAAATAGGATGATGATTAGGGAATTCATAGAGGATGTGCCTGAAGCCATACAGCCCATGTCCCTATAAAATCTTGGTATGAATTTGTGGTTACTGCTAGGGATGGGTGAAAATTTTTGCCTCAAACTGAAATTGGCGAATAATGGCACTTTCCACTTGTCGAAAAATTTTCCGCAAAAAGTGTTCTTTTTCCGATTTTTTCCATCTTTTCCACCCATTGAAATCAATGGGAAGAAAGGTTTTCTACAGCCATATAAAAGGCTGTCAGGCTCTCACAGCAGCCATTTTGTGTTTGTGAGAGGAGAGAGCAGCATGTTTTTTAGCTAGAGGAGATAGGCAAATAAAGGGGAACTGAAGCTTAGTTTAGGGAGTCGTTTAGGTACGACGTTTGTTTCTGTAATAGGGGTGTCTGGGGGCACTCTAGGGGATAAGAAGGGAGGAAGGAGGTTGTCCCCCAAAATACTCCAAAATTCCATGTGACTGACAGGCAAGACACAGGCAACCTATTTGCTTGCTGATCTTGCTGATATTGTCCCTGTGCTGGGTGGGGAAGTCTGAGGAAAGATATTGTTGATTTTTTTTTTTTCAGTTATCATTTTTTTGGACAGACTGGAATAAGACAACAAGGTGGACAACTTAAAAAAAATAAAATAAGTTAAATAAAAAATAAGAAAAAAATGAAAAAGAATAAAAAGCGAAATATCTTAGGTGACAGTGACAGACAGCTGTCTGGGCTTAGGCAAGGCATCATACAGCTCCATCAGTTGTGTTGTGCACTGTACAGTAAAAAAAAACACAGTGTAGTTGCAGAATGTCCAGCAAATGAGGGGAAGGGGGAGGGGTGGAGCAGTGTAGGGATATGAGAACAATGGTTGTTGCAGTATGTGCAATCAGTGATGATGATGATCCCTTTACTCCAAGGGAGGATGCAGTTTGTCAAGGTCCCAGCAAAACTAGGTCCAGCACCACCACCAGTGCCAGCAGAAATATGGAACCAAATAAGAATAACACTGAAGATGACAACAAGTCACATTTAAGTGTTGATGATGCCGGCAACAGCATAATAGAGGAAGATGTAGCAGCTGAACCGCCTACTGCATCAGACAGTGAGACACCAAAACACCTGTCCTCAAAGTAATAGTGAATTTTGTTATAGTAAAAGTCAAAAGAAATTGTTTGAGACCTCCAAAAGCTTAGAGGAATATAAGGGTAGTAGTGGGCAAGAACTGTCAGGGGATGCTGCTGCTGCTGCTGCTGAGGATGACCTAATGATGACTGATGATGATGCAAATCTAGAATATATCCCTCAAGCATCCTTCTCTTGTTCAGATACAGATGAAGTTGAGAGTGAGGATGATGACAGGGCTATAAGGTTAGCGGAAAGTCAAAGGCTGTATCTTCTGCCACTTTTAAGGAGCACTGTGTCTGTCTATAAACTGTTTGAGAAAACCATTGGAAAGCCTGACCCTGGATAAGTACAGATGTCAAAAAGCAGACAGTCACCCTATCAGTCATACTCAGCATCGTTGCCTCTTTAAAGTCCAAGTCCCACTCAGCCACACACACCTGTTTTGAGTACCCAGCAACAGCAACACAGGTTAACATCCACAGTGTTAGATTTGAAGAGTACCTCTGGTGCTGCTGCTGTAAGTTGCTGTACCTTTGACACCTAGTAGTAGTGGCAGTAGAATTACATCAACATCTAGCTTCAGAAGTTGTAGTAGCAGAAACCACATATGACAGACAAAGCCAGGACAAATATATTAACAGCAGCACAGATGAGGAGGTGGAGGACAGTTGGGACCACTGCTATGACCGATAAGTAATATGTGTCAATAATCTGAGAAGGAAGATAGAGTATGACAATGGTAAAATACATACACAAATCACACCATGCCAGTCCCCCACCACCACAACTAAAATACATACATCTGCCACATTGTAGGTTGTACTTTATATTTTTTTCTTACTTGATATCATTATGAATACGTGCCAGTGTCACTTAAGCAGGTAGTTAGTTTTGTGGGCAAAGGACAAATGCACTCTGTATGCTAACACATTTTTCAAGCCATATTTTACTGTAGGACTCACAACTTTGACTTTCAGACACTTATTTCTAAACTTCAGCCCTCAGAAGAAGTAATATTACAGTGGAAATGTAGTACCTACAGGAAATATAGGCGAACAATTTGTTAAAATAGGTGAAAAATGTGTTAAAGGCGGAAAATTTGTTAAAATAGGCTAAAAGGAGGACACTTTTGCATAGGCGGAAAGGCGAAATTTTTCATGGGAAAAGCGAGAAATCGGCACGTTTTCGCAAAATGTTTGGCGGGAAATTTTTTGCACTTTTCGCCCACCCCTAGTTACTGCATGACAGTGTTCCATCAACAGGAGTGAATGTGTTTTCTATAACCATTCTGAAATGGGTGAGTAAGTTAGCTTCTTCCAATGAAGAAGTGTTTTTTTAAACCCTTGAAGACCAGAGTGGTATGTAACGCATTGAAAAAGCATTGTGTTGCACTCCCTTCTGGTCATCAAGTTGTTAAATAAATTAGAATCTGCTATAGTATACTAGTTTTAAAGCCATGAGCCAACACTGGCGGTGCTGCAGTTATGCGCAGTACTGACTGCCCTAACGAGCTGAGGCTGATACAGATTGGGGCGCTCCGAATTCAGACCGTTTTCCTCTCTGCGCACCTTCTTGGGACCGCGTGGTGCACGGAGAGGACTCCGGTCTGAATTTGGAGCTCCCTGCTCCGTATCAGCCGTGAAGCGGGCAATCTGTACTGCACATGACTGCAGGACGCACAGCCATCTCTACTGTGCATGACAGCTTCTGATAAACATCCTTAGCGAATTATAATATAGGATGTATATCTCTTTCATTTTCTATCAACTTCATATGTAATCTCTTATTTTCTTATTCAGGAGTCAATCCTTGTCAGTACTTCTGTGATAATTCTGATGAATCAGTCTTTCTTCTTTGAAAGACTAAAAGTGATAAGGGCTTCTTTAGACTACAGAACAAGAGCAATTTTAACCTTTTACTAAGCCTTTGTTCAACCATACTTTCCATCATATTAATTTAGTACACCCACTCAAATGATACTCACTTTCTAAGGATAAGCAGGGCTTTTTTATTTTTCTTTTAATGCTTTTATTTAGGACATAGCAGGTAGTCAGAATGCATACAGAATGGCATCATAAAAGAATAGCATTAACACGCGTAGCAGGCATAGCACAATATTTGTTACGTGTTGCTATAGTTTTGTTTTTGTTTTGTTTTAAAGGAGCAGTAAACTTTTTTTTATGAAAATACATATTTTACAGAGCTTTTCCTGCTGAATAAAACAAGGTCACTCCCATTGCTGTCAGATGTTTTATTCAAAATTTATAGCAGTTTAAATAATCAGGAAGTGAATTTACTGTGTTTACTTCCTGATAGTTCTAACTGACAGGAAGTGACAGGCAGTTTCTATCATATTCTATGGAGAACTGTTATGTCTCTGACTTTTCTGACTTTCCTCTCCATTAGAATCTGACAGGAAATCTAATTAGAATTTGACCACTAGAGGGCCCTGCTAATGTAAAAAACCATGGGTTTAAACTGTAATAACTCTGGAAATATAAATCTCTCAGCAGTGGGAGTACCCTTATTTTACTCAGTAGGAAAATCCCTACAATATATATTTTTTCATAAAAAAAGTTTACTGCTCCTTTAAAAGTTTTTTTAGTGAGTAAATTGGTACATACAACAAAGATATTAAACAGTACTTACTGGAATATAGGAGGAGTTAAAGGGATAGTAATACTTCAATTTTACTATCACCCATCTTGTAGCCCTTAAAAAACTGAATTAAACGAGCCCAGTGGCATCTCTCAAACCTTTATGGTTTGAGAGATATCCACTTTCAACCAAGCACACGTAGAAGACCATTTCAGTGAAGGATTTCTTCTTCCATAACGCAATATCGGCTCTGTTGAAGAGCCTCCGCTTGCTCAGGGACCAGATTCCCCTGCAGTCAGCTAGAACGCTGATGTCAGGGGAGAGGGAACTTTGAAAGTGGATATCTCTCAAACCATAAAGGTTTGAGAGATGCCGCTGGGCACGTTTATTTCAGTTTGTTAAGGGTTACAAGATGGGGGGATAGTAAAATTGAAGTATTACTATCCCTTTAATTGAAAAGAAAAACATGAAAAGAGTATAGAGAAATCTAAAAGAATTACATTTGAACATATAATATTTCCAATACCATTTCAATTACAAAAGCAGGGCTTTCTTTTGATGCCATATTTATATGTATAACCATCATTTCGCTCAATAATAATATAAAAAAAAAAGAAAAACATTGAAAAAAAAATGATTTCATAGGTTTTCCTGATATTATTTGTGCTCAACTAGTGCATTTTTTAATCAGGGACTGGATAAAATCATGAATGTTCACTTATACTTCCCAAGTGTCCCTTTTTAAAGTGGTACTGTGCCTCTGAGAAGCAAATCCATATGTACTTCTTCCCTACTCTGTTGTCCCTCTTTTTTGGAGATCAGACAATGTGGTTAATGTTTGTTTAACCTCTTAACGACCCTTGACATGCCAGGACTGCCACGATGGTACCAGCAATTAAGGACCAGTGATGGTCCTGATACGTCATGGATTTCCAGGGTCTCCACGCAGCTCCATGCTGCTTTGGTACCCTGGAATCAAATGTAAAAAAAAAATCCCATGGTCCTTAAATGCCGGTCGCACGCTGTCGCACCTGGTCATTAAGGAGTTAAACTTCACTATATACCAATGGATTCCTTAAGCGCTAATGATGTAATCTGGGATCATAGATATGAGCTAGTGTTGAGCGAGCATGCTCAGCCGATGCTCGGATCGGCTCGAGCATCGCTCTGCTCGTCACATGGCGGTACTCGTACGAGTACCGCATGTGCTCGCCCGCCATGTTCGGGTCTCCTCCCCGCACGTTTTGCGGCTGCTGCGCAGCCAATAAACGTGCAGGGAGGCTCTGACATCGGTGTAATGCCAGCAGCCATGTTGGCTGCTGGCATTACACTGATTGGCTGGCCAGAACCCGTGGTCGGGTGCTGTATAGCACCTGACCAGCGAGTTCGGCTCAGTCTTAGCCAGGGAGAGATGAGGATCAAAGGGAAAGTCAGTGTAGGGAGAAAAAAAGCAAAATTGTGAAAAAAAAAGAACCAAAAGTCCTTTTTAGGACTACTGTGTGTGGGGGCAGCAGGTTATTTTGTGTGGGGGGAAAAAAACAAAAAAAAAAAATTTTATATATTCTGTTTAGTGTGCAAAGTTGCAGATTAGAGCACATTCTGTTTAGTGTGCAAAGTTGCAGATTAGAGCACATTCTGTTTAGTGTGCAAAGTTGCAGATTAGAGCACATTCTGTTTAGTGTGCAAAGTTGCAGATTAGAGCACATTCTGTTTAGTGTGCAAAGTTGCAGATTAGAGCACATTCTGTTAAGTCTTCAAACTAAAATATCAAAGTCACATATTCCATTCAGTGTGCGTCGCCGCAGTTTAGCAGCACATTCTGTGTACTGTGCAGAGTTGCAGAATAGGAAGAAATACTGTTAAGTCTTCAAACTGTAAAATATCAAAGTCACATATTCCATTCAGTGTGCTTCGCCGCAGTTTAGCAGCACATACTGTGTACTGTGCAGAGTTGCAGAATAGGAAGAAATACTGTTAAGTCTTCAAACTAAAATTTCAAAGTCACATATTCCATTCAGTGTGCGTCGCCGCAGTTTAGCAGCACATTCTGTGTACTGTGCAGAGTTGCAGAATAGGAAGAAATACTGTTCAGTCTTCAAAGTTAAATATCAAAGTCACATATTCCATTCAGTGTGCGTCACCGCAGTTTAGCAGCACATTCTGTGTACTGTGCACAGTTGCAGAATAGGAAGAAATACTGTTAAGTTTTCAAACTCAAATATTAAAGTCACATATTCCATTCAGTGTGCGTCACCGCAGTTTAGCAGCCTATTCTGTGTACTGTGCACAGTTGCAGAATAGGAAGAAATACTGTTAAGTTTTCAAACTCAAATATTAAAGTCACATATTCCATTCAGTGTGCGTCACCGCAGTTTAGCAGCCTATTCTGTGCACTGTGCACAGTTGCAGAATAGGAAGAAATACTGTTAAGTTTTCAAACTCAAATATTAAAGTCACATATTCCATTCAGTGTGTGTCACCGCAGTTTAGCAGCCTATTCTGTGTACTCTGCACAGTTGCAGAACAGGAAGAAATACTGTTAAGTTTTCAAACTCAAATATTAAAGTCACATATTCCATTCAGTGTGCGTCACCGCAGTTTAGCAGCCTATTCTGTGTACTGTGCACAGTTGCAGAATAGGAAGAAATACTGTTAAGTTTTCAAACTCAAATATTAAAGTCACATATTCCATTCAGTGTGTGTCACCGCAGTTTAGCAGCCTATTCTGTGTACTCTGCACAGTTGCAGAATAGGAAGAAATACTGTTAAGTTTTCAAACTCAAATATTAAAGTCACATATTCCATTCAGTGTGTGTCACCGCAGTTTAGCAGCCTATTCTGTGTACTCTGCACAGTTGCAGAATAGGAAGAAATACTGTTAAGTTTTCAAACTCAAATATTAAAGTCACATATTCCATTCAGTGTGCGTCACCGCAGTTTAGCAGCCTATTCTGTGTACTGTGCACAGTTGCAGAATAGGAAGAAATACTGTTAAGTTTTCAAACTCAAATATTAAAGTCACATATTCCATTCAGTGTGTGTCACCGCAGTTTAGCAGCCTATTCTGTGTACTCTGCACAGTTGCAGAATAGGAAGAAATACTGTTAAGTTTTCAAACTCAAATATTAAAGTCACATATTCCATTCAGTGTGTGTCACCGCAGTTTAGCAGCCTATTCTGTGTACTCTGCACAGTTGCAGAATAGGAAGAAATACTGTTAAGTTTTCAAACTCAAATATTAAAGTCACATATTCCATTCAGTGTGTGTCACCGCAGTTTAGCAGCCTATTCTGTGTACTCTGCACAGTTGCAGAGTAGGAAGAAATACTGTTAAGTTTTCAAACTCAAATATTAAAGTCACATATTCCATTCAGTGTGCGTCACCGCAGTTTAGCAGCCTATTCTGTGTACTCTGCACAGTTGCAGAATAGGAAGAAATACTGTTAAGTTTTCAAACTCAAATATTAAAGTCACATATTCCATTCAGTGTGCGTCACCGCAGTTTAGCAGCCTATTCTGTGTACTCTGCACAGTTGCAGAATAGGAAGAAATACTGTTAAGTTTTCAAACTCAAATATTAAAGTCACATATTCCATTCAGTGTGTGTCACCGCAGTTTAGCAGCCTATTCTGTGTACTCTGCACAGTTGCAGAATAGGAAGAAATACTGTTAAGTTTTCAAACTAAAATATTAAAGTCACATATTCCGTGTAAGATGAAGAAGGCAGGTAAAAAGGGACGGGGAAGTGGACGTGATCCTGATAGTTCAGGGCGCGGGTCAGGACGCGGAGAAACTGTGCCTGGTGCCAGAGCACAAGAAAGAAAGACATCCACCATACCTAGCTTCATGTCTAATTTTACAGGGCGTCGCAGGACATCACTCTTGAGGTCCGACCACTGCGAACAGGTGGTCGGTTGGATGACAGCTGATACTGCTTCCAGTCGGTTAAGCACCACCCTGTCTTCCACCAAGTCCACTCTCAGTAGCCAAGAGTCTGGTCAACATAATCCTCACTCTGATCATCCTTCCTCCCACCATACACGGTCTGGTCAAAGAAGTGATCCCACACTGGGATATAGTGAGGAGCTCGTCTCATCACCAATCCTTCATTTGACCCTCTCTCCAAGCACGCTTGCAGAGGAACATGACATCTTGTGCCCTGATTCACAACCTCTAGAGGGTACCCAATCACAAGAAGATGACAGATGTGAACGGCATTTAAGGTCAAAGGAAGTAGTGGATGATGATGATGATGATGAGACACAGTTGCCATTAAATCAACCACTATTACTGTCTCAAGACCTTGTTGAGGAGAATGTTATACAGTTGTCAATGACTGAGTATGTGGTGGGATCAAGACATGGGGAGGATGATCAGAGTGAGGAAGTGGAGGAGGACTTGGTGGACGATGAGGTGACTGACCCCACCTGGGAAGGTGTAGAGCCGAGCGATGACAGCAGTCCTGAGGGTGAGCCATCTGCAGCACCGCAACAGGCTGGAAGAGGCAGTGGTGTGGCTACAGAAAGAAGGCGGACCGCACCAAACCGGCCCGCAAATGTTCCACGGAGCACCCCCTTGTGTAAATCTCCCTTGCCAAAGGGTAGGTGTTCCGCGGTATGGCGTTTTTTTAAGGAAAGTGCGGACGACAAAAGAATTGTAGTTTGCAACCTGTGCCACACCAGAATGAGCCGAGGCATGAACACTAGAAACCTCACCACCACCAGCATCATCCGACACATGGCATCCAAGCACCGTAGTAAGTGGGAGGAACGCCTGGATCGCCCATCTGTGTCTGCAGGCCACACCACTGCCTCCTCTTCCCCTGTTTTCGGTGCCGGCCAATCGCCTGTCGAAGGCGCAGGCCCGCATACCTCCCGCCCTGCACCTGTACCATCTGAAGCACCATCAGCGACCACATCCACTTCCCTGTCCAGCACAGCGTCCAAATGTCGTTACCCCAGGCATTTGAGCGCAAGCGCAAATACCCAGCCACCCACCCACAGGCCATAGCACTAACCTCACACCTTTCCAAATTACTGGCCATCGAAATGCTGCCATTTAGGCTTGTGGACACTGAGTCCTTCCGCAGCCTGATGGCAGCAGCTGTCCCTCGGTACGCGGTCCCCAGCCGCCACTACTTTTCCCGGTGTGCCATCCCCGCATTACACCACCATGTGTCCCGTAACATCACCCGTGCCCTGACCAACGCAGTTACTGGGAAGGTCCACTTAACGACTGACACATGGACAAGTGCTTGTGGCCAGGGACGCTACATTTCCCTGACGGCACACTGGGTGAATGTCGTGGAGGCTGGGAGTGACTCGGACCCTGGGATGGCACGGGTGCTACCCACGCCGAGGATTGCGGGCCCTACCTCCATCAGGGTTTCCGCCAGCACCTACGTTATTGGCTCCTCCTCCTCCGTTTCCACCTCCGAATTCTCTACACGCAGCGCCACTCCCCCATCAGCCAGTAGCTGGAAGCAGTGTAGCACTACAGTGGGGAAGCGTCAACAGGCCGTGCTGAAGCTGATCTGCCTTGGGGACAAACAGCACACGGCCTCAGAGCTGTTGCAGGGGATTAGTCACCAGACCGAGCAGTGGCTCTCGCCACTCAACCTGCAACCAGGCATGGTTGTGTGTGATAATGGGCGTAACTTGGTGGCGGCTTTGGAGCTCGGCAAGCTCACACACGTACCATGCCTAGCGCATGTATTTAATTTAGTGGTGCAGCGATTTCTAAAAACCTACCCCAATGTGCATGATCTCTTGACCAAGGTGCGCCGCGTGTGTGCACATTTCCGTAAGTCATCTACAGCTTCGGCCGGCCTGTTGAAGCTGCAGCAGCGCTTACAATTGCCAGCTCACCGGCTGCTGTGTGACGTGAGCACGCGCTGGAACTCCACCTTCCACATGTTGGCCCGGCTTTGTGAGCAGCAGAGGGCAGTAGTGGAGTACCAGCTGTTACACGGTCGTCGCCTCTCCGTTCAACTTCCTGTAATCAGAAGTGAGGAGTGGGAATGGATGTCAGACCTCTGCGAGGTTTTACGCAATTTTGAGGAATCGACACAGATGGTGAGCGGCGATAACGCTATTATCAGTGTAACCATCCCACTTCTGTGTCTACTGAAACGCTCGCTGCTCACAATTAAAACCGACGCTTTGCATGTGGAAGAGGTGGAAATGGGGGAGGAAGAGCTTACACAAGGTGATAGCCAGAGCACCCTCACTTCGTCTTCTCAGCGACAATTGGAGGAGGCGGAGGAGGAGGAGGAGGAGGAGGAGGAAGACACGGTTGCCTCCGCTACAGAGGGTAGCCATGGAACTTTAGTTCCATCTCTTCAGCGTGGGTGGGCAGAAGAGGAGGAAGAGGATGAGGATATTGAGAGTCAGCCTCCTGGTGAGGACAGCGAAATCTTGACTGTTGGTACTCTGGCACACATGGCTGACTTTATGTTAGGCTGCCTTTCCCGTGACCCACGCGTTGTACGCATTTTAGACAACACGGATTACTGGGTGTTCACCCTTCTGGACCCCCGCTACAAAGAGAATTTCTCATCTCTCATTCCTCCGGTGGAGAGGACAAGCAAAATGGTGCAATACCAGAAGGTTCTTGTTGAAAAATTGCTCCAAAATTTTCCATCTGACAACGCTGGCGGCAGAGTACGTGCTACCTTGGCCAACCGAGAAGGGGAGAAAAGGGGAGCACACAGCAGTTCCGACAAAGGCAGGGCAACACTCTCCAAGGCGTGGGACACCTTCATGACACCCCGCCAGCACCCTCACCCTGATGCGCAGCCTAGTGTCACAAGGAGGGAAAAGTTTTGGAAGATGGTGAAGGAGTACGTAGCAGACCGTGTCAGCGTCCTCAATGATCCCTCTGTGCCTTACAACTACTGGGTGTCCAAGCTGGACACGTGGTATGAACTGGCACTCTACGCCTTGGAGGTGCTGGCCTGCCCTGCCGCCAGCGTTCTGTCTGAGCGGGTATTTAGTGCTGCTGGTGGCATCATAACAGATAAGCGTATCCGCCTTTCCACCGACAATGCTGATAGGTTGACACTTATAAAAATGAACAAGGCCTGGATTTCCCCTGACTTCTCCACTCCACTGGAGGAAAGCCCCGGGGGAACATAAACTCACTTTACATATATTATTTACAATGATGGGAATACTCTGTATTCCCATTCACCCCTTCCACCCAAAAAACGGGTATATGGTTGACTCTTAATCTTCTCATCCTCCTCCTCCTCTTCCATATGCCCTGTGCTATAATTTTTATATAGGGCCAGCTCACCAGCGGGCCCTGTTTGACAATTTTTATATAGGTCAGCTCACCAGCGGGCCTTCTCATATAATGTTTTATTGGGTCAGCTCTCTAGCGGGCCCTCTCATATAATGTTTTATAGCGTCAGCTCACTAGCGGGCCTTCGCATATAATGTTTTATAGCGTCAGCTCACTAGCGGGCCTTCGCATATAATGTTTTATAGCGTCAGCTCACTAGCGGGCCTTCGCATATAATGTTTAGGATGGTCAGCTCTGCAGCAGACCCTCACCCATAATGTTTTAGATGGTCAGCTCAGCGCACGTTTCCCTCTTAATCATGGCCTCAGTTCAATAAAATCAAGGAAATTTTTGGGAGAATTTGCCTCTGCGCACGTTTCCCTCTTAATCATGGCCTCACTTCAGAAAATCAAGGAAATTTTTGGGAGAATTTGCCTCTGCGCACGTTTCCCTCTTAATCATGGCCTCACTTCAGAAAATCAAGGACATTTTTGGGATAATTTGCCTCTGCGCACGTTTCCCTCTTAATCATGGCCTCACTTCAGAAAATCAAGGAAATTTTTGGGATAATTTGCCTCTGCGCACGTTTCCCTCTTAATCATGGCCTCACTTCAGAAAATCAAGGAAATTTTTGGGAGAATTTGCAGATGATATACAAGTAAATATACAGCAAATATTGTTTGGTAACAATTTTTCGCCTAAAGTCGTTCTTATTTTCCTTTTTGTGTGTTTTATGGTCAGTCTGTAAAAATGGCGTACTACGGGCGAAAGATCGTTCCCAGCAGCGATGTTGGAGTCCAAGATGCATCCAGACATCCTCCCTATGCTGTCCCTGAACCATTTCTGTGGTGTTTCCATCATTTTCTGCCCTTTTCCTATGGACCAGGCACCCTCCCCTCATCAGAGCAGGGGGTGCCTGGTGTAATGCTCGAGTCCTCCCATTGACTTCAATGGGGCTCGGGTGCTCGGCCGAGCACTCGAGCCTCAGGGGGTGCTCGGTGAGAGCACCCGAACACCCGAGCATTGGGGTGCTCGCTCATCACTAATAAGAGCCTGTACACATATAAAATGTCCTATCACTGGCTTCTATAGTATAACCACAATTCTATACTATAATCAAAACGACACAGTATTAAAGTATAATATCAAATTTTTATTAAAACATTTTGCTAGAGCTATAATTATTTAAAAATGCATGATATTGTTTATCCTCAATACAGCAACCAATGTAATCCACATTCAATATGATCTATACGTAGTACCGCAATAATGTATCCATTATATTATAGTTATTCTTCAAAAATACCAGTGGAATATGAACTTCTAAATATTATCAACATATAAACTTATTTAGACACAAAAGAATCTGAATAAAAGAAATTCAAAAATCCATCATCTTGCACCAAACTCGGAGGAAATGTTGATTTAAAGGCAAAGTGATTAACTAACAAATATTTAAGATATAATCATCTATAAGATATATACTATCAATTTCAGTTTGGCTACAATAGAACATAAGACTGTGTGGCTACTATTACCAATAAAGTGTTGTCTGCAGCGGCCATATTGGTGTAATACCTCTATAGGTTCCTCCATCTTAACAAAGTGTAGGATCCGCTTCATATATACATTATCATTTATTTATTTTTAATTTTATTTTTTGGTGTAGTATTATTATTTTTTCTTTTTTTTATTTTATTATTTCTTGGTTTATATTTGTTTTTAATATTTTTAGGAAAGAATATATGTTACGTTTTGTTCGCATATGGCTAATTTGAGGGGCTAATTATGGGATTAACCCATTAGTGGCCACTCATTGGAGCTGTGTGCGTTTGAAAGCGTGCAAACCAGTGTGTTGTAGTATCCCCATTCTCTGTTTGACATGAGCATGGCGTTGTGCACATTTTTTCCTCTTTTGTGAGGGCATGTGATAATGAGTATGGTATTCACATACAGGGACCAGAGTCCTTGATAGTCAATTTGGTTATATCCAATAAGATTTTCAAGTGGTGGTCTGAGTTTTTCCATCCACTACACATACAAGCCCCAATAGGAGGAACTGTGTGTGTTCACCAATGGGTCGTGTGGAGTAGAGAATAGTGGATACATTATTGAGATAGTACGTATAGATCATATTGAATGTGGTTTTCAATGGAAACTATATTGAGGATAAATGAACAATATCATGCATTTTTAAATAATTAGAGCGCTAGCAAAATGTTTTAATAAAAATTTGATATTATACTTTAATACTGTGTTGTTCTGATAGTATAGAATTGTGGTTATACTATAGAAGCCAGTGATAGGACATTTTATTTGTGTACAGGCTCTTATGTATGATCCCAGATTACATCATTAGCTCTTAAGGAATCCTTTGGTATTTTTATCTTTTTTTTTTGTGGACTCTTGTGGTGGGAGTCTTTTTCCGTGAACAGCCTCTGAGTGTAATTTTGTTTCCCTTAAAGGGATAGTAATACTTAAATTTAAGTACCCACCATCTCGTAGCCCTTAAAAAACTAAATTAAATTAGCCCAGTGGCATCTCTCAAACATTTACAGTTTGAGAGATATCTGATTTCAAAGTTTTGCTTTTTTCCCTCTCCCCTGACGTCAGCGATCTAGCTGTGTAACGATTTGTTTTGACACTCAGACCAGTAGGTAAAATAAAACAACTTTTATTGAAAGAAAATAAATACAAATGATCGCCCTCTACAGTTGACAGCAACAATTGCAAGTGAATACACAGTACACATAGATTCACTATAATGGATAGAAGGCACACAACATAGGTTCAGAAAATAGGGAACTGGTCCCTAAAGGGTAAATGAGAACAATTTGTCCGTCTCAGCTGTGGGGTTTGGCACGCCCGTATGGTGTAGTGATAAACTGAGCAAATGTGCACAGCATAGAGTTCATGCAATGATGGGTAGTATATAGTGATGAGCGAGCACCCCAATGCTTGGGTGTTCGGGTGCTCTGACCGAGCACCCCCTGAGGCTCGAGTGCTCGGCCGAGCACCCGAGCCCCATTGAAGTCAATGGGAGGACTCGAGCATTACACCAGGCACCCCCTGCTCTGATGAGGGGAGGGTGCCTGGTCCATAGGAAAAGGGCAGAAAAGGATGGAAACACCACAGAAATGGTTCAGGGACAGCATAGGGAGGATGTCTGGATGCATCTTGGACTCCAACATCGCTGCTGGGAACGATCTTTCGCCCGTAGTACGCCATTTTTACAGACTGACCATAAAACACACAAAAAGGAAAATAAAAACGACTTTAGGCGAAAAATTGTTACCAAACAATATTTGCTGTATATTTACTTGTATATCATCTGCAAATTCTCCCAAAAATTTCCTTGATTTTCTGAAGTGAGGCCATGATTAAGAGGGAAACGTGCGCAGAGGTAAATTATCCCAAAAATGTCCTTAATTTTCTGAAGTGAGGCCATGATTAAGAGGGAAACGTGCGCAGAGGCAAATTCTCCCAAAAATTTCCTTGATTTTCTGAAGTGAGGCCATGATTAAGAGGGAAACGTGCGCAGAGGCAAATTCTCCCAAAAATTTCCTTGATTTTATTGAACTGAGGCCATGATTAAGAGGGAAACGTGCGCTGAGCTGACCATCTAAAACATTATGGGTGAGGGTCTGCTGCAGAGCTGACCATCCTAAACATTATATGCGAAGGCCCGCTAGTGAGCTGACGCTATAAAACATTATATGCGAAGGCCCGCTAGTGAGCTGACGCTATAAAACATTATATGAGAGGGCCCGCTAGAGAGCTGACCCAATAAAACATTATATGAGAAGGCCCGCTGGTGAGCTGACCTATATAAAAATTGGCAAACAGGGCCCGCTGGTGAGCTGGCCCTATATAAAAATTATATCACAGGGCCCGCTGGTGAGCTGGCCCTATATCAAAATTATAGCACAGGGCATATGGAAGAGGAGGAGGAGGATGAGAAGATTAAGAGTCAACCATATACCTGTTTTTTGGGTGGAAGGGGTGAATGGGAATACAGAGTATTCCCATCATTGTAAATAATATATGTAAAGTGAGTTTATGTTCCCCCGGGGCTTTCCTCCAGTGGAGTGGAGAAGTCAGGGGAAATCCAGGCCTTGTCCATTTTTATAAGTGTCAACCTATCAGCATTGTCGGTGGAAAGGCGGATACGCTTATCTGTTATGATGCCACCAGCAGCACTAAATACCCGCTCAGACAGAACGCTGGCGGCAGGGCAGGCCAGCACCTCCAAGGCGTAGAGTGCCAGTTCATACCACGTGTCCAGCTTGGACACCCAGTAGTTGTAAGGCACAGAGGGATCATTGAGGACGCTGACACGGTCTGCTACGTACTCCTTCACCATCTTCCAAAACTTTTCCCTCCTTGTGACACTAGGCTGCGCATCAGGGTGAGGGTGCTGGCGGGGTGTCATGAAGGTGTCCCACGCCTTGGAGAGTGTTGCCCTGCCTTTGTCGGAACTGCTGTGTGCTCCCCTTTTCTCCCCTTCTCGGTTGGCCAAGGTAGCACGTACTCTGCCGCCAGCGTTGTCAGATGGAACATTTTGGAGCAATTTTTCAACAAGAACCTTCTGGTATTGCACCATTTTGCTTGTCCTCTCCACCGGAGGAATGAGAGATGAGAAATTCTCTTTGTAGCGGGGGTCCAGAAGGGTGAACACCCAGTAATCCGTGTTGTCTAAAATGCGTACAACGCGTGGGTCACGGGAAAGGCAGCCTAACATAAAGTCAGCCATGTGTGCCAGAGTACCAACAGTCAAGATTTCGCTGTCCTCACCAGGAGGATGACTCTCAATATCCTCATCCTCTTCCTCCTCTTCTGCCCACCCACGCTGAAGAGATGGAACTAAAGTTCCATGGCTACCCTCTGTAGCGGAGGCAACCGTGTCTTCCTCCTCCTCCTCCTCCTCCGCCTCCTCTAATTGTCGCTGAGAAGACGAAGTGAGGGTGCTCTGGCTATCACCTTGTGTAAGCTCTTCCTCCCCCATTTCCACCTCTTCCACATGCAAAGCGTCGGTTTTAATTGTGAGCAGCGAGCGTTTCAGTAGACACAGAAGTGGGATGGTTACACTGATAATAGCGTTATCGCCGCTCACCATCTGTGTCGATTCCTCAAAATTGCGTAAAACCTCGCAGAGGTCTGACATCCATTCCCACTCCTCACTTCTGATTACAGGAAGTTGAACGGAGAGGCGACGACCGTGTAACAGATGGTACTCCACTACTGCCCTCTGCTGCTCACAAAGCCGGGCCAACATGTGGAAGGTGGAGTTCCAGCGCGTGCTCACGTCACACAGCAGCCGGTGAGCTGGCAATTGTAAGCGCTGCTGCAGCTTCAACAGGCCGGCCGAAGCTGTAGATGACTTACGGAAATGTGCACACACGCGGCGCACCTTGGTCAAGAGATCATGCACATTGGGGTAGGTTTTTAGAAATCGCTGAACCACTAAATTAAATACATGCGCTAGGCATGGTACGTGTGTGAGGTTGCCGAGCTCCAAAGCCGCCACCAAGTTACGCCCATTATCACACACAACCATGCCTGGTTGCAGGTTGAGTGGCGAGAGCCATTGCTCGGTCTGGTGACTAATCCCCTGCAACAGCTCTGAGGCCGTGTGCTGTTTGTCCCCAAGGCAGATCAGCTTCAGCACGGCCTGTTGACGCTTCCCCACTGCAGTGCTACACTGCTTCCAGCTACTGGCTGATGGGGGAGTGGCGCTGCGTGTAGAGAATTCGGAGGTGGAAACGGAGGAGGAGGAGCCAATAACGTAGGTGCTGGCGGAAACCCTGATGGAGGTAGGGCCCGCAATCCTCGGCGTGGGTAGCACCCGTGCCATCCCAGGGTCCGAGTCGCTCCCAGCCTCCACGACATTCACCCAGTGTGCCGTCAGGGAAATGTAGCGTCCCTGGCCACAAGCACTTGTCCATGTGTCAGTCGTTAAGTGGACCTTCCCAGTAACTGCGTTGTTCAGGGCACGGGTGATGTTACGGGACACATGGTGGTGTAATGCGGGGATGGCACACCGGGAAAAGTAGTGGCGGCTGGGGACCGCGTACCGAGGGACAGCTGCTGCCATCAGGCTGCGGAAGGACTCAGTGTCCACAAGCCTAAATGGCAGCATTTCGATGGCCAGTAATTTGGAAAGGTGTGAGGTTAGTGCTATGGCCTGTGGGTGGGTGGCTGGGTATTTTCTCTTGCGCTCAAATGCCTGGGGTAACGACATTTGGACGCTGTGCTGGGACAGGGAAGTGGATGTGGTCGCTGATGGTGCTTCAGATGGTACAGGTGCAGGGCGGGAGGTATGCGGGCCTGCGCCTTCGACAGGCGATTGGCCGGCACCGAAAACAGGGGAAGAGGAGGCAGTGGTGTGGCCTGCAGACACAGATGGGCGATCCAGGCGTTCCTCCCACTTATTACGGTGCTTGGATGCCATGTGTCGGATCATGCTGGTGGTGGTGAGGTTTCTAGTGTTCATGCCTCGGTTCATTCTGGTGTGGCACAGGTTGTAAACTACAATTCTTTTGTCGTCCGCACTTTCCTTAAAAAAACGCCATACCGCGGAACACCTACCCTTTGGCAAGGTAGATTTACGCAAGGGGGTGCTCCGTGTAACATTTGCGGGCCGGTTTGGTGCGGTCCGCCTTCTTTCTGTAGCCACACCACTGCCTCTTCCAGCCTGTTGCGGTGCTGCAGATGGCTCACCCTCAGGACTGCTGTCATCGCTCGGCTCTACACCTTCCCAGGTGGGGTCAGTCACCTCATCGTCCACCAAGTCCTCCTCCACTTCCTCACTCTGATCATCCTCCTCATGTCTTGATCCCACCACATACTCAGTCATTGACAACTGTATAACATTCTCCTCAACAAGGTCTTGAGACGGAAATAGTGGTTGATTTAATGGCAACTGTGTCTCATCATCATCATCATCATCCACTACTTCCTTTGACCTTAAATGCCGTTCACATCTGTCATCTTCTTGTGATTGGGTAGCCTCTAGAGGTTGTGAATCAGGGCACAAGATGTCATGTTCCTCTGCAAGCGTGCTTGGAGAGAGGGTCAAATGAAGGATTGGTGATGAGATGAGCTCCTCACTATATCCCAGTGTGGGATCACTTCTTTGACCAGACCGTGTATGGTGGGAGGAAGGATGATCAGAGTGAGGATTATGTTGACCAGACTCTTGGCTACTGAGAGTGGACTTGGTGGAAGACAGGGTGGTGCTTAACCGACTGGAAGCAGTATCAGCTGTCATCCAACCGACCACCTGTTCGCAGTGGTCGGACCTCGAGAGTGATGTCCTGCGATGCCCTGTGAAATGAGACATGAAGCTAGGTATGGTGGATGTCTTTCTTTCTTGTGCTCTGGCACCAGGCACAGTTTCTCCGCGTCCTGACCCGCGCCCTGAACTATCAGGATCACGTCCACTTCCCCGTCCCTTTTTACCCGCCTTCTTCATCTTACACGGAATATGTGACTTTAATATTTGAGTTTGAAAACTTAACAGTATTTCTTCCTATTCTGCAACTGTGCAGAGTACGCAGAATAGGCTGCTAAACTGCGGTGACACACACTGAATGGAATATGTGACTTTAATATTTGAGTTTGAAGACTTAACAGTATTTCTTCCTATTCTGCAACTGTGCAGAGTACACAGAATAGGCTGCTAAACGGCGGTGACACACACTGAATGGAATATGTGACTTTAATATTTGAGTTTGAAAACTTAACAGTATTTCTTCCTATTCTGCAACTGTGCAGAGTACACAGAATAGGCTGCTAAACGGCGGTGACACACACTGAATGGAATATGTGACTTTAATATTTGAGTTTGAAAACTTAACAGTATTTCTTCCTATTCTGCAACTGTGCAGAGTACACAGAATAGGCTGCTAAACGGCGGTGACACACACTGAATATAATATGTGACTTTGATATTTTAGTTTGAAAACTTAACAGTATTTCTTCCTATTCTGCAACTGTGCAGAGTACACAGAATAGGCTGCTAAACGGCGGTGACACACACTGAATGGAATATGTGACTTTAATATTTGAGTTTGAAAACTTAACAGTATTTCTTCCTATTCTGCAACTGTGCAGAGTACACAGAATAGGCTGCTAAATGGCGGTGACACACACTGAATGGAATATGTGACTTTAATATTTGAGTTTGAAAACTTAACAGTATTTCTTCCTATTCTGCAACTGTGCAGAGTACACAGAATAGGCTGCTAAACGGCGGTGACACACACTGAATATAATATGTGACTTTGATATTTTAGTTTGAAAACTTAACAGTATTTCTTCCTATTCTGCAACTGTGCAGAGTACACAGAATAGGCTGCTAAACGGCGGTGACACACACTGAATATAATATGTGACTTTGATATTTTAGTTTGAAGACTTAACAGTATTTCTTCCTATTCTGCAACTGTGCAGAGTACACAGAATAGGCTGCTAAACGGCGGTGACACACACTGAATGGAATATGTGACTTTAATATTTGAGTTTGAAAACTTAACAGTATTTCTTCCTATTCTGCAACTGTGCAGAGTACACAGAATAGGCTGCTAAACGGCGGTGACACACACTGAATATAATATGTGACTTTGATATTTTAGTTTGAAAACGTAACAGTATTTCTTCCTATTCTGCAACTGTGCAGAGTACACAGAATAGGCTGCTAAACGGCGGTGACACACACTGAATGGAATATGTGACTTTAATATTTGAGTTTGAAAACTTAACAGTATTTCTTCCTATTCTGCAACTGTGCAGAGTACACAGAATAGGCTGCTAAACGGCGGTGACACACACTGAATATAATATGTGACTTTGATATTTTAGTTTGAAAACTTAACAGTATTTCTTCCTATTCTGCAACTGTGCCGAGTACACAGAATAGGCTGCTAAACGGCGGTGACACACACTGAATGGAATATGTGACTTTAATATTTGAGTTTGAAAACTTAACAGTATTTCTTCCTATTCTGCAACTGTGCAGAGTACACAGAATAGGCTGCTAAACGGCGGTGACACACACTGAATATAATATGTGACTTTGATATTTTAGTTTGAAAACTTAACAGTATTTCTTCCTATTCTGCAGCTGTGCAGAGTACACAGAATAGGCTGCTAAACGGCGGTGACACACACTGAATGGAATATGTGACTTTAATATTTGAGTTTGAAAACTTAACAGTATTTCTTCCTATTCTGCAACTCTGCACAGTACACAGAATGTGCTGCTAAACTGCGGCGACGCACACTGAATGGAATATGTGACTTTGATATTTTAGTTTGAAGACTTAACAGTATTTCTTCCTATTCTGCAACTCTGCACAGTACACAGAATGTGCTGCTAAACTGCGGCGACGCACACTGAATGGAATATGTGACTTTGATATTTTAGTTTGAAGACTTAACAGTATTTCTTCCTATTCTGCAACTCTGCACAGTACACAGAATGTGCTGCTAAACTGCGGCGAAGCACACTGAATGGAATATGTGACTTTGATATTTTAGTTTGAAGACTTAACAGTATTTCTTCCTATTCTGCAACTGTGCACAGTACACAGAATAGGCTGCTAAACTGCGGTGACGCACACTGAATGGAATATGTGACTTTGATATTTTAGTTTAAAGACTTAACAGTATTTCTTCCTATTCTGCAACTGTGCAGAGTACACAGAATAGGCTGCTAAACTGCGGCGATGCACACTGAATGGAATATGTGACTTTGATATTTTAGTTTGAAGACTTAACAGAATGTGCTCTAATCTGCAACTTTGCACACTAAACAGAATGTGCTCTAATCTGCAACTTTGCACACTAAACAGAATGTGCTCTAATCTGCAACTTTGCACACTAAACAGAATGTGCTCTAATCTGCAACTGTGCACACTAAACAGAATGTGCTCTAATCTGCAACTTTGCACACTAAACAGAATATATTTTTTTTTTTTTTTTTTTTTTTTTCCCCCCACACAAAATAACCTGCTGCCCCCACACACAGTAGTCCTAAAAAGGACTTTTGGTTCTTTTTTTTCACAATTTTGCTTTTTTTCCTCCCTACACTGACTTTCCCTTCCTATCCTCAGCTCTCCCTGGCTAAGACTGAGCCGAACTCGCTGGTCAGGTGCTATACAGCACCCGACCACGGGTTCTGGCCAGCCAATCAGTGTAATGCCAGCAGCCAACATGGCTGCTGGCATTACACCGATGTCAGAGCCTCCCTGCACGTTTATTGGCTGCGCAGCAGCCGCAAAACGTGCGGGGAGGAGACCCGAACATGGCGGGCGAGCACATGCGGTACTCGTACGAGTACCGCCATGTGCCGAGCAGAGCGATGCTCGAGCCGATCCGAGCATCGGCCGAGCATGCTCGCTCAACACTAGTAGTATATTTTCAGTGACCAACGTGAGCTATAGCAGAACAGTGACCCAAAATAGCCCCCGCGGGCGTTCACCAGGAGACCACTGAGACTGCAAGTGCAAGAGTATGTTGCCCCCACGGGCGTGATCGAGACTAGTCTGAGATGCAAAGCTGGCGTTTTAGCCCCCACGTGCGTATAACCGGAGACCAACGTGAGCACAACATGAGCCAATAGCCCCCACGGGCGTTCACCTTCGGATCTTGCAAGAGCTTGGAGTCTAACCTAGCAACCTCTCAGAACCAATAGCCGCACCGGATACCTCCGGTAATAACCGTGATACCGAGAGCCTAAGGCGCCCAACCGGACCAACAGGATAGACTACTCTGCAATTGTAAATGGGAGTCGCCGTCCAAGTAGCGGCCAACTCAGCAGCAGTAGACTTACAAGGTAACGGCTCGGTAATCAGAAAGGAGGTCCGGCATGAGAGAAGCAGCACTGCAAGGGTTAAAAGGTACGTTTGAATCTCCCAGGCTCGGTATGGTAACTTAGCTCTGCAGCGTATAGAGGCTCGGTACTAGGAGCACAGCTTATGCAAGTCAGCAAGGAACTCTGCACTGAGGAATGGGTTACACAGGAGTGTAATGGTCACACTAGGTCTGCACAGCAACGCAGGATTCAGAATGTCGCGGCGGCGACAACAGGCCAAGCAGGTCGCTGGAACAGGCCGCGGTGATCTCGAAGCAGGAAGTCAGCCAGCCGGGTCGTCGCACGTAGAAGTCTCTCAGACAAGCCGGGTCGTAGCACGTAGAGGGTTCTCAGACAAGCCGGGTCGTAGGATGTAGAGGATTCTCAGACAAGCCGGGTCATACACGATCAGGAACACTGGAGCGTAGTCAGGACAGGCCAAAGTCGGTACACAGGAATCCGGATACAGGAACACAGCAACAGCAAGACTGGCTCAGAAACACCACAAAAGGGCATCTGACAGATGTAAGAGTCAGGTATAAAAAGGTCACCAAGGGGCGGGCCAAACCAACTGAACAAATCAGTCTGCCACAGATGAGAGTGACAGGATAATCACAGGCACTGTGATAAGCTGACAGTAAGGGAATTCGGTCCCTGAGCAAGCGGAGCCAAGATTGCGTTATGGAAGAAGAAATTCTTCACTGAAATGGTCTTCTCCGTGTGCTGAAGAGCGTCCGCTGGTCTGTGGACCGGATTCCCCTGCTTTCAGCTAGAAAGCTGACATCAGGGGAGAGGGAAAAAAACAAAACTTTGAAAGTGGATATCTCTCAAACCAGGTTTGAGAGATGCCGCTGGGCAATTTAATTCAGTTTTTTAAGGGCTACAAAATGGGGGATAGTAAAATGTAAGTATTACTATCCCTTTAACCTTTTCCTTAAAGGTATGCATCACTTCTTTATGTATACATAAACTTCAGTATATGTCTATAAATTAGTTTGTATAAATAAAACACTTTTATCTTGCTCTAAATCATTTATTCAGCTATACAAAAAAGTGTCAATTGGTCACGAAATAACCTGAAAAATAGGTTTAATGCTCTCCTCAACAGTGTAGCCCCCAGCACCACCTAAAACAAATGTGCCCCTCTTTAACCATTTGAAATTATAACGCATGTTCTCTGCCTCTCTCTGCCTCACAATCACAGTGAAGAGGATCGTGACAAAGGCATTGTTTATGTAGATTGCCTTTGTCACCTGGTTCCATTTGCACATGTGATTGCTGCAGCAGTGATCACAAGTGAAGAGCTATTGGGGAATGGCTGGAAATGGCTGGAACTGACTACTCTGGCCCCCCCCCCGAGGAGCGCTGTGATCATTAACACAGGACATGCCATGACTATTATCTATCCTCAAAAGATGGAACTGTGTGACAGTCCTGTCTCATCATTTGGTGCTAAGTGACTAAATACTTTACAAATTCATTTCCCATTTGTTTTAGAAATGGGTAAATCAAAAGGCAGCTCTTTGGAAAACAAGTGAAGAAATTATAAGAAAAGAGAGAGATAAAAGAGAGTATCAGTCCTGTCCTCAAAGCTTTATTGGGTAAAATCCATTATGAGCGATTTCCCTAGGTTTCGGTCTTTCCTTTATATCCAGTGATTGATGCGGCAAATTATACTTTCACATTTAATAGATTTTAATCTATAATACATTTTTAAATCTAAATGCAGCTGGAGAAGCATTTCATAAGGTTTGTCTTCTGATAATCTATTATAGAGTTTTCCCTGGTTGACAATGATACTGTCATTCTACGTTCAAGCATTTGATTCTCAGAAACATTTAGAAACATTCTATGGCAATGACAGTTTTATAGTACAGCAATTTCCCTTTGTTCATAATAACCTTGAAGGAAGTACACTCGGGTCTGGAATACAGTTTTTGCAATAGGGAGGCTGATGTACTAAGAAGAATTAGAGTAATTCTGGAGTAAACAGACTTCAACATAGAGGAAAAGTGAATATTCCTATTCTGAGGGGAGGGGGTGAAAATTCACATACAATTCCCATCAAACCAGGCAATGGAATCAGCTTGCTAGTCTTGCACCTGCTTAATTCCACTTTACTAAGCTGCTTAAATAATGTAGTTGCTTTTGCCGAAAAGTGACCCCTTAAAGGGATAGGAATGTTTCATAATAAAAGCAGCTCTAATTAATCATCATAGCATTTGGACTTTGGAGAGTGTTATTTAAATTCTGTCAGAGTTGTAGTTCAAGAGAAATTCAATGACAAAGTATCCCCCTACCTCCCCTTTTACTGATGTAACACTGTTCAGCCAGAGCAGAAGGGAGGTGCCCAGGTAGACTGCAGAGAGGGACAATCTTTAATTAAGATAAGGAAGAAACCTGAAAAACTTGTCAAGAGGGGAAAGGCTTTCATTGTTCTCATAGGAAGAAGATTGTACCCTGCTGTTTTCTGTCTGGTCTATGGACTGCATTCCACATCTGAGAAGAGATGGCTTACACTAGGTAAAAGGGATGGGAGGGGAAACTTTGCTTGTGAATATCTCTCAAACCATAAAGGTTTGAGAGATAAGACATATCGTTCTTCAGGTTTTTTTAATGCCTACAAAATAAAATAAAGATAAAACAAAGTATTACTATCCCTTGAAGCCTTTTAATTTATGCAGTAACCTGTTATGAGGCACAGTTTCAAAGGCTTTTGCAAAATCCAAGTATACTACATCAATAGCAATACCCCTGTCCAAATTACTATATATCTTTTCATAAAATGCAAATAAATTATTTTGACATGCCTACAAAATAAAATAAAGATAAAATGAAGTATTATTATCCCTTTAAAATTACTTGCCCTAAGTGGAGGTAAGTGGAGCAGTGTATAGGCACGCCAATCATTCCTTTCCTCAATTCCTTCTTTAACGCTATGTAAAGCCCCTTTAACTACAAGTTAGGTATGCAATGCATAGCGCTGCAATGTGTTGGATACCTCTCTGGCACTCCAAGGGTCTGTGATTAAAGTGGAACTTTCACCTTAATTCAGGTTTGCATATTTGAAAACTACATTCAAAACTGCCTATATGTCATGCTAGCCAAAAGTCCAGCAGATGTATTGTTTAGAAGGTACTCACAATTTTGGTTTCTGGGCAAAGTGAAAGTGTACACTGGTGATCTGTAATGGGAAATGTGTCTATGAACACTGTAGCACTGGGAGCAGCCATTCTGTCATTGCACCTTCTTCATAAAAATGTGAAGGTATGTCAGGTTTTGAAAGGCACATACATGGGGGAGATTCACTAAGGGGTGATAAAGAGGTCATAAAGCAGAGATAACTTCTCCAGTGGTATCATTTCTCCAGTTCCTATGTTATTCTGTGGAGCCTATGCACTAAGATTTCTAGGACTTTGGAGATCTTAGTGAATAGGCTCCATATAATAACTTAGGAACCGGAGAAGTGATATGACTGGAGAAGCCATCTCCACTTTATCACCTCTTTAGCATGCTTTAGTGCATAACCCCCATTGTGTTTTCCCGAGTTTATATATAGAAGCAGGAGCCGGAGTTCCAGGCTTGCATGATATTTAAAGTTAAGACTAACTTAGCAAGCACACTAGTACAATATGATTTGCTTCAAAAAAGGTATCTAGTTGCCACAACTGCTGAACTTCACCCACGTACCAGTTTACCTCCCAGAGATTCAGCTCCAAGGTTGGAATGGCTAACTGAATTTTCACAGAAACACTCGAAGTAAGCATGGCTCAGAGAGTAGACATAGTTAACTATAGCAGTAGTTTTCTTGATGGAGAAGAGATTAACTGTAGTCAGGCTTAGATCAGGAGTCATAACCATAAGGACAGGCATAGCCAAACAGAGCAGAGGACATATTTCCAGGGACCACTGATTAGATATAGTAGGGGATGAGCAAGCGTCATAACCACAAGTCAGTCATAACAGATGCATTTTTTTTTTTTTTAAATATATTTTATTATCAGATCACTCCATACATATACAAAGAAAGAGGTACACAGAATGATTGTCAAATACAGTAAAATTATGCAAGCATGCATTACAATAAAAAGAATAAATGCATATGAACAAGATGTATAAAGCAGATCTGAGGTTTTTATAATGATTTAACCCAAACTCCAAATATCTAATCTATCTAAACTAAACTAAACTACAACCCCCAATCCCAGTTCCTCTCTCCCCCGAGCCCGCAGCATCCCCCAGCCCCACCCACCAGCCAAGAAGTCCACAAAGACCTGACATGTACAGGAGTCACACACAAAAGGTACACAACAAATACACATCACCGCCATCCACACAGCAAACAATTATGATCACAATCAATCAGCTCCAATAGATTGCACACCGTCAGGAGTGTCAGCAGCATCCGCCCTAGCTGTCCACCAAGCCTGCCATCGCCCCCAGATCCTATCAAACCTAGCCGGTGTACCTCGGTGTAAGTAAACCAATTTATAATGTGAAAAGCATTGTGAGACTAGGTTTATCCACGCTTTACAATTGGGAGCCCTGTTTGACATCCAATGCAGAGCCACCACCTTTCTCGCCATCACCAGGAGCTCACTCAAGAGAGTCCTGTCAGTTGCATCCTCAATCTCATTGGGAAAAATAGACAGCAGACATATCTTCAGGGTCACAGGAACAGGTCTTCCCATTACCAAGGCTACAACGCGCATCACAGCAGTCCAAAACCCCCTGACTCCAGGGCATTCCCAAATCATATGCAAGTATGTACCCTGAAAGAGGGGGGGGGAAAGAGGGGGGGGAAAGAGGGGGGGGAAAGAGGGGGGGAAAGAGGGGGGGAAGAGGGGGGGGGGGAGAGGAGAGAGGGGGGGAGAGAGGGGGGGGGAAAGGGGGGGGAAGAGGGGGGGGGGGGGGAAGGGGGGGGGGAAGGGGGGGGAAGAGGGGGGGGGGAAAGAGGGGGGATCCACCATTGCTCTCAAGCCACCTGTGAGCAAGGGGCCCACACCTGTATTCTACTATTGCCCTTAGGGCGAGCAGTCCCCATGGTAACTGGCACATGCAAAGTACTTGTTATGGAGATGCTCAGCTAGAAACACACATGCCTTAGTATTTAGCAGTTATCCTACCTATCCTATAGAGCATAATAAATATTATAGCAGGCTCATTCCTAGTTGAGTGTCTTTGACCAGTACTTTGCAAATATACAAATCAATAGAAGAAGTTAGAGATGCTCAACTAGGCTCAAGAGCCTGCAAAAGTATGAAAAAGCTCAATGGGATTGTATCCTCACACCCAGGGTGCAATCACTTTTAGCTCACAAATTCTATACACAGAGAAAAAAATATTCTGAATCACATCATACAGGTCCTGCCAAAATGACAGTCCAGCCATGAAATTCCAGACAATTCTTCTCTGAACAAGGGAAGCAGCTAACCTCAGACGTATTTTTCGGCCAACAAGACCCAACAATGCCAAAAAGTCTGGGGGGTAGCTCCTTCCCTTGTTTAGAGGAGAATTGTCTGGCATTTAGTGGCTGGACTGTCATTTTGGCAGGACCCGTATGATATGCTTCAGAATATTTCTTCTCTGTGTATGACATCTGTGAGCTAAAAGAGATTGCGCCCTAGGCACGAGGACACAGTCCCAGTGAGCTTTTGCATACCCTTGCAAGCTCATGAGCCTAGTTGAGCATCTCTGACTTCTTCTATTTCTATGCAAATTGCTCTTAGAGATAGTCACCATAAGGGTCATGGGAGAAATCCAACGTGGACCCCTTGCTCACAAATGCCCTAGAGGGACAAGATGAATCTCACCAATAAGACTCATCAAGGCTGAATTGAATGTCTGTGGTTAGCTGCTTCTCTTGTTCAGAGAAGACTAGTTTGGCATTTAGTGGCTAGACTGTCATTTTGACAGGTCCTGTATGATGTTATTCAGATTATTTTTTCTCTGTGTATGGCATTTATGATCTAAAAGAGATTACACTCTGGGAGTAAGGACACAGTCCCAGTGAGCTTTTTGCATACCCTTGCAAGCTCATAACCCTAGTTGAGAGTCTCTTACTTCTTCTATCACTATGCAAATTGCTCTTAGGGTTAGTCACCCAAAGGGTAATGGGGGGAATCCAGATGTGGACCCCTTGCTTGCAAGTGCCTAGAGGGATCAGATGCACCTGACCAACAAGGCCAAAACATATGTCTGGGGGTTAGTTGCTTTCCTTGCTCAGAGAAGAATTGTCTGGCATTCGTGACTGTACTGTCATTTTGGAAGGATATGTATGATGTGCTTCAGGATATTTCTTCTCTATGTATGGCATTTGTGCACTAAAAGACATTGCACCCTTGTCACGAGGACACAGTCCCAGCGAGCTTTTGCATACCCCTGCAAGCTCAACAAAAACAAACAAAACTGCCTAGAGGAATCAGATGCACCACTCTGACAAGGCAGAAAACATTTGTCTGAGGCTAACTTCTTCCCTTATTCAGAGAAGAATTTTCTGGCATTTTGTGGCGGGAGTGTCATTTTGGCAGGACATCTATGATATTCTTCAGATGATTTCTTCTCTATGTATGGCATTGGTGAGTTAACAGAGATTGCACCTGGAGAGTGAAAACACAATCCCAAGAGCTTTTGCATACTCTTGCAAGCTCATGAGCCTAGCAGAGAATCTCTAATTTCTTCTATTTCTATGCAAATTGTTCTTGGGGTTAGTCACCCTAAGGGGTAATGGAGAAATTCAGACGTGGACCCCTTGCTCACAAGTGCCTAGAGGCATCAGCTGCACATCAATGACAAGACTGAAATGCATGTTTAGGGTGAGCTGCTTTCCTTGTTCAGCGAAGAATTGTCTGGCATTTTGTGGCTGAACTGTAATTTGGGCAGGACCTGTATGGCATTTTTGAGCTAAAAGAGATTGCACTCTGGGTGCAAGGACACAGTCCCAGTGAGCTTTTGCATATCCTGGCAAGCTCATTAGTGTAGTTCAGCATCTTTGGCTTCTATTTCTATGCAAATTGCTCTTTGTTTTAGTCACTCTAAGGGTAATGGAAGAATCCAGATGTGGACCCCTTGCTCACAAGTGCCTATAGGGATCAGCTGAGCCTCACCAATGAGGCTCAACAAGGCTGAAATGTACATTTGGGCTTAGCTTCTTCCCTTGTTCAGAGAAGAAGTGTTTGGCATTTTGTGGCTGGGCTGTTATTTTCACAGGACCTGTATGATATGCTTCAGAATATTTCTTATTTGTCTATGGCATTTGTGAGTTAAAAGAGATTGCACTCTTGGGATTGAGAACACAGTCCCAGCTTTCTGCATACCCTTGCAAGCTCATGAACCTAGTTGAGGCATCTCTGATTTCCTCTATAATTATGCAAACCAACCTAGGGATTTGCCACCCTAAGGTTAACGGGGAAATCCAGACATGAACCCTTTGCTCTTATGTAACTAGGTAGTTCAGATTCATCTCAGTGATTAGGAGCAACCAGATGAGTTTAGCCTAGTTGAGCAACTCTGATGTCTTCTATTTCTATGCAAATTGCTCTTAGTTTTAGTCACCCTAAGAGTAACGGAGGAATCCAGATGTGGACCACTTGCTCACAAGTACATACAGGGATCAGTTGCACCTCACTGATAAGTCCTACCAAGGCAAAAACTTACATCAGGGGGTTAATGGCTTCTGTTTTTCAGCAAAGAGTTGTCTGACATTTCATTGTTGGACTGTCATTTTGGCAGGACCTGTATGATTTGTTTCAGATTATTTCTTCTCTGTGTATGGCATTTGTGAGCTAACAGAGATTACACTCTGGGAGTAAGGACACAGTCCAAGTGAGCTTTTGCATACCCTTGTAAGCTTATAAGTCTAGTGGAGAGTCTCTTACTTCTTCTATTTCTATCCAAAGGGTAATGGAGGAATCCAGATGTGGACCTCTTACTCATAAGTGCCTAGAGGGATCAGATACACCACACCGACAAGGGTGAAATGTATGTCTGGGATTAACGGCATCCCTTGTTCATTGAAGAATTGTCTGGCATTTTTGTGGCTGGACTGTCATTTTGGCAGGACCTGTATGATATGCTTCAGAATATTTTTTCTCTGTGTATTGCATTTGTGAGCTAAAAGAGATTGCACCCACGGAGCGAGATCACAGTCCCATTGAGCTTTTGCATTCCCTTGCAAGCTCATGAGCCTAGTTGAGATTGTCTAACTTCTATTTCAATGCAAGTTGCTCTTAGGGATTGTCACCCTAAGGGTAATGTGGGAGTCCAGACGTGGAGCCCTTGCTCACAAGGGTCTAGAGGGATCAGCTGCACCTCACCAATGAGGCTCATCAAGGCCCAAATGAAAATCTGGGGATTAGCGCTATCCCTTGTTCAGAGAGTAATTGTCTGGCATTTCACGGCTGGACTGTCCTTTTGTAGGACCTGCATGATATGTTTCAGAATATTTCTTCACTGTGTATGGCATTTGTGATTGTGCCCTGAGAATGAGGGCACAGTCCCAATGAGCTTTTGCATAACCTTGCAAGTTCATGAGTCTAGTTAAGCATCTCTGACTTCTTCCATTCTATGCAAATTGCTCTTAGGCTTTGTCACCTTAAGGGTAATGGGGGAATCCTTGCATGGACCCCTGCTTAAAAGTGTCTAGAGGAATCTACTGCAGCTCGCTGAGAACGCCCACCAATGCCAAAACGTACATCTGGGGTTAGCTGCTTCCTTTGTTCAGAGAAGAAATGTCTGGCATTTTGTGGCTGTACTGTCATTTTGGCAGGAACTTGTATGATATGCTTCAGAATATTTATTCTCTGTGTATGACATTTGTGAGCAAAAAAGAGATTGCACTCTCGGCGTGAGGACACAGTCCCAGTAAGCTTTTGCATACCCTTGCAATCTCATTAGCCTAGTTGAGCATCTCTGACTTCTATTTCTATGCAAGTTGCTCTTAGTTTTAGTCACTCTAAGGCTAATGGAGGAATCCAGAAGTGGACCTCTTGCTGACAAGTGCCTACAGGAATCAACTGAACCTCGCTGAGAAGGCTTGACAAGGCTGAAACGTACATGTGAGGTTAGCTGCTTCCCTTGTTCAGAGAACAATTGTTTGGCATTTTGTGGCTGGACTGTTATTTTGACAGGATTTGAATTATGTGCTTCAGATTATTTCTTCTCTGTGTATGGCATTTGTGAGTTAACAGAGACTGGACTCTGGGATATAGGACCCAGTCCCAGCTTTCTGCATACCCTTGCAAGCTCATGAATCTTGTTGAGCATCTCTGACTTCTTCTATAATTATGCAAACCAACCTAGGGATTTGTCACCCTAAGGGTAACGGGGAAATCCAGACATGAACCCTTCGCTCATGAGTAACTAGGTAGTTCAGATGTATCTCACTGATTAGGATCAACAAGAAGAGTGTGTGATTAGCCTAATATCATTTGTGAATATTTATCTTGGTCCCAAAGATAACGGGGGAGAAGAAGAGAAGAATTATTCAGTGATATCTCTTCTCCATATTCTATGGAACCAATGCACTAAGAAATCTTAGTGCATGGGCTCCAAAGATTAACGTAGGAATTGGCGAAGTGATATCACCCCTTAGTAAATCTCCCCCAACATATTCAATCAGTCCTTGATGTGACGTCCATGTAACTGACCATGACAATTGCTTCCTGGATTTTTGGTAAGATCAATTATAGTACCTGTTCAGGTATGTGAGAGTGGGAGTGGCATGCTATGTTGGTCCAATGCAAGGGGCCAAGGGTGGGGGAAGCTATAGGTACAACTCTTAATTGTAACATAGTAATATCATTTATGAGGCTGAAAAAAAGATGTGTCCATCAAGTCCAGCTCATGCCAAATCACCCCTGTTTATCCAGAGGAAGCAAACCCCCCCCCCATAAAGTAATTTCCAATTAAGCCCCAAATGGGTAAAACAAATTTTCCGTGACCCCTGACTCTGCACTTTTTCCAGCCCAATACTGTACTCTGTATTCTAGATGAGGCCTTACCAAGGATTTATACAGAGGTAGGATAATATTAGCATCCCTTGTTTCTACACCTCCATTTATGCAGGATAGTACCCTATTTGCTCTTGCAACAGCTGAGTGACTCTGCACACTGCTCTGAAGTCTATCATCTATCAGTACTCCTAAATCTTTCTCTAATGTCCATTGTAACCAGAACTTTTTCTTACACTGACAATTTCCACAGTGGGGCCAGTGGTCTGGGCCTCATGTATTTGAGACCCTGTGCTTTTAGTGGGAGAGGTGGTTTAACTTGCCTTTTGGCTACCACCTCTCCCTAAAGACTTCAGCTGCTTCCCTCTTCTGAAGAAGCCCTGAAGAGTGCCATGGAGTAAAGATGCCAAGGTAAAAGACTCTGGGGGAAGATCCAACTCTCTTGGAGGCCTTCTAGATGAAGAGGGGAGGAAGAAAAGGGGTCTCTTGCACCCCAAGGCAAAAGAGGCCCAAAGACCAGATTGTTGGCCACACCTTGCAGCTCTTCACAAGCACTACCCTGATGGAACACGTACCTTGGGATATCAAAAAAAGAAAAAAAAATGAAGTTTATATGTGTGACTGGCTGTGAATCCTGTACAGAGAGGTTTTGCTTGGTACTTTGTGGCTGGACTGCCATTTGGACAGGACCAGTATGATGTGCTTTAGAATATTTTTCTTTTCCCTGGATAAGACACACTTTTGGACTAAAAGAGAATGCACTCAGGGTAGAATACCTTTCTGATAGATCCTGATAAACACTATGATAGGCTTGTTTCTTGGTTATTATCTTGATTGGTACTTTGCATAAAGGCTGATTATTATTATTATTATTATTATTATTTATTTATATAGCACCAACTAATTCCGCAGCGCTGTACAATAGGGAATAGACATACATGGATATTAAATAGTACCATCAGATGTGGAGAACAGAATGATCAGAGGACCCCCTGCTGGTGAGAGCTCACAGTCTAGAGGAAGGTAGGTTGGACACAGAAGGAGTAAGTGCTATTGGGTGTAAGTGCCTCCTGCCACATGAACTGCCAGTCAGTGGGCGGGAATGAGAAGTGCTGTTGAGTGCAGTGGTCCAGGCAAGGGGTGAATCTTGGTGATAGTATTTATGGAGGTAGTTGATAGGCTTCCCTGAAGAGGTGAGTTTTAAGGGAGCGTCTGAAGATCTGAAGGCCGGGGGAGAGTCTGGTGGGGTGGGGGAGGGAATTCCAGAGCTGAGGTGCAGTACGGGAGAAGTCCTGTAGGCGAGAGTGGGAGAAGTCCTGTAGGCGAGAGTGGGAGGAGTCCTGTAGGCGAGAGTGGGAGGAGTCCTGTAGGCGGGAGTGCGAGGATGTGATAAGAGTTGTGGAGAGCAGAAGGTCACGTGCAGAGTGAAGATGGCGAGAGGGAGTGTATTTGAAAATGAGAGACGAAATATGGGGGGGGGTGCGGTGTTAGTGATGGCTCTATATTCTGGTTCAAGTACACAGTATTAAGGAAAAAGAAAGCCATCAGGAAAATGCTTTAATTTATACTTCTAGAATAAAACATTGCTATTCCTTTAATGGTGAACTTATTTTGTGAAGCTGAGAATCACCCAAACTTTCTATTAGTTTGACTAAGATAAACACTTGAGCTGTTTAACATAAATATCTCAAAGATCTTCATTGAGTTTGAAACTGTTTGCAGATGGCAACACTAAGTAAATGTATTTTGGAAAATATACAGGAAATGCTGCGGGCATGAGTAATTCAATTTTAAGATCAATACTGTTGAATTATTTACAACGCCATCCCAAGCTGTATTCCTATTCTTGCAGTGGTAAATGAATATCAGAGATACATGGATGACTGACGTGTATCAATTACTTAATGACACATTGTTGTCTCATAGCAATATTGCTGAATATATATATTATAATTCAAGGGTAACACTAATAGAGTGTTGACTTTCTCAGTGATGGAGACAAGATATGCATCGCAGAGAATTGATATGCCAACCACTTAATTAAGGGTCAAGACTCGGGAGTGTCAATTTGGTTAATTTCTTTGGAATAATTGAAACATTGAGGCTGATTTATAAAGAAGAACTGGAACAATTACATAGTAACATTGCGAGGCAAATCAGCCATAGGGGAAAAAAATTCCCATTATTTATATGAGCCTTTTAAATGGATAGTATCAGATATTATGGAATATTTTTGGGTACAGTATTTTTATGCCCTGAAAGTGATAGTAATGTTTCATAATAAAAACAGCTCTAATTAATCATCATAGTATTTGGACTTTGGAGAGTGTTATTTCAATTATGTCAGAGTTGTAGTTCCAGAGTAATTCAATGACAAAGTGTCCCCCTCCCGCCCCTTTTACTGATGTAACACTGTTCAGCCTGAGCAGAAGGGAGGTGTCCAAGTAGACTGCAGAGAGGGACAATCTTCAATTAAGATAAGGGAAAAACCTGAAAAACTTGTCAAGGGGGCAGGGATTTTATTGTTTTCATAGGAAGAAGATTGTCCCCTTCTGTTATCTGTCCAGTCTATGGACTGCATTCCACATCTGAGAAGAGATGGCTTACACTAGGTAAAAGGGACAGGAGGGGAAAATTTTGCTTGTGAATATCTCTTAAACCATAAAGGTTTGAGAGATAAGACTTATATCATTCTTCATGTTTTTTAATGCCTACAAAATAAAATAAAGTTAAAATGAAGTATTAGTATCCCTTTAAATGTTATGGTGCCCCCATGAAAAATTGCAATAACATATAAAAAAATTGTGTGTGGGGGGGTAATGTACTCAGTTGATGCTGTTGAAAAAAGACATGTGTTCATCAAGTTCAGCCCATGCTTTGTCACCCCTGTTGAGCCAATGGAAGGCAAAAAAAATATCATTGGGTTAAAAAAAAGTAGTGGAATATATTTTCTAGCCCTATACCTGCCTAAAGCAAATGCATTAAGCTACTAACTATGAAAACTCTCTGCAGCAAAGGAAGGGATTTTCTGGGGAATATGTTTTCTCTATAGTTTGTTTAATGATGAGTATTAAAAGAGAAGTAAACTTTGTTTTGAAATAAAAAAAACTATTTATTATAGGACTTTTCCTGAAGATTTGAACAAGGACACTTCCACTGATGTTAGTTGTATTATTAGTATGTTAAAACAGTTCAGTTTGTCAGGAAGTAAGTGACAGTGTGATTACTTCCTGGATGTTCTAACCGGTAACAGTTTCTGTCACATTGGCACTGTCAGTCAAGGGATTAAAAGCATAATTTAACCTTATGAGTGTCATAGGAGTATCCAATTGTCTGGAAGCTGTAAGACGTGAATTTGTTCCCCATAGTGTGGTTGGTTTGCCCCAGAAATGTTCATTCTTCTTTTATGCCTAAGTTGTCTCTCTTTAGCATTAAAGGGATAGTAACACTTCGTTTTAAATTTATTTTATTTTGTAGGCATTAAAAAAACATGAAGAATGATATGTCTTATCTCTCAAACCTTTATGGTTTGAGAGATATTCACAAGCAAAGTTCCCCCTCCCACCCCTTTTACCTAGTGTAATCCATCTCTTCTCAGATGTGGAATCCAGTCCATAGACTGGACAGATAACAGCAGGGGGCAATCTTCTTCCTATGAGAACAATGAAAGCCCTGCCCCCCTTGACAAGTTTTTCAGGTTTTTCCCTTATCTTAATTGAAGATTGCCCCTCTCTGCAGTCTACCTGGGCACCTCCCTTCTGATCTGGTTGAACAGGGGGGGTACTTTGTTTGTGAATATCTCTTAAACCATAAAGTTTTGAGAGATAAGACTTATATCATTTTTCATGTTTTTTTAATGCCTACAAAATAAAATAAAGTTAAAACGAAGTATTACTATCCCTTTAATCACTTACCAAAGTGGCATGCAGCTCATTACCAAGCGACGTGTTGAACCCCCACCCCCACTCCATCTAGTCCTAAGAGGTTAAACTTAACAGATACATGTTTGCAAATTGGAACCATAACGTAATGGTTTGCTCTCATCTAGCAGCAGTAAGTGATTATCGTCCACATTTCCATTACCTGTATTTAGTACACAAGATTCAAGGCCACTTTGAGCTAAAACATAGCTTTTCTCTATACAGAAGAAAACAAAAGGAACTAAACAAAACAGAGTACAGTTACTTCATAATGATAATATGGCAGATTGTGAATCAATAAACAGTTGAACTGGCTATGACAGGCCAAATCTATTGTAGAGATTTGAAACGGAAAACATGTATGTAACACTTTAAAGGGGAACTATCAGCCCTAAACAAGTTTGTTTAAAAAGTAAGTTTATATAGTGACTAGCTGCAATGCTATTGTCTTTTTTTTTTTTTAATTAGTTGTTTGGATGAAGTTAAACTTCCTGTGCCTTCCTTCTGCCCAATGAGAACACTCCAGCTTACATGCAGAAATCCTCCGTCATTGGAGGAGGCTAGACAGAGGGAGGGGAGCAGAGTAATAGTGACAGACTGCGGTACTGAGCTGTACCCGCAGTCTGTCTGGAAGGAAGGCACAGGATCATCGTTAAACGTTTAATTTCGGCCAAACAACAAATTTAAAAAAAAAGACAATAGTATATCAGCTAGTCGCATTATAAACTTACTTTTTAGCCACACTTGTATAGGGCTGATAGTTCCCCTTTAAAGGGATAGTAATACTTTGTTTTATCTTTATTTTATTTTGTAGGCATTAAAAAAACATGAAGAACGATATAAGTCTTATCTCTCAAACCTTTATGGTTTGAGAGATATTCACAAGCAAAGTTTCCCCTCCCGCCCCTTTTACGTAGTGTAAGCCATCTCTTCTCAGATGTGGAATCCAGTCCATAGACCAGACAGATAACAGAAGTGGACAATCTTCTTCCTATGAAAACAATGAAAGCCCTGCCCCCCTTGACAAGTTTTTCAGGTTTTTCCCTTATCTTAATTGAAGATTGTCCCTCTCTGCAGTCTACCTGGGCACCTCCCTTCTGATCTGGCTGAACAGTGTTATATCAGTAAAAAGGGCGGGAGGAGGATACTTTGTCATTGAATTACTCTTGAACTATAACTCTGACAGGATTGAAATAACACTCTCCAAAGTCCAAATACTATGAGGATTAATTAGAGCTGCTTTTATTATGAAACATTACTATTCCTTTAAGGAGCAGAGGGACATGCAATGAATTGTGAAGAATACTCTTCTGGTCTCTAATGAGACTATCACCAGTATAGTGCACGATCGGTAGATGTACTTCCCTGGGAGCCATGACAGAAAAACAAATCTGCTCTTCACCATACAATGTACCTCTATGTGAACCCTGTATAAAGCATATATTATACCACTGAGTTCATAAAGTTTCAAAAAATGGATTTTGTTGCATAGTTTGTGTAAGTTTGCTTACCACGCCAAGGTACCCCATTTCAAGCGAGTCCTATCTAATACATGATACCATTCCTATCTAAGGGCGAGATGTTGATAAAGTCATTAGTGTTGAGCGAGCACCCCGATGCTCGGGTGCTCGGGTGCTCTGACCGAGCACCCCCTGAGGCTCGAGTGCTCGGCCGAGCACCCGAGCCCCATTGAATTGAATGGGGCGACACGAGCATTACACCAGGCACCCCCTGCTCTGATGAGGGGAGGGTGTCTGGTCAATGCCCCCCTTCATCTCCACAATGTCCCCCTTCCACAATGTCCCCCTTCCACAATGTCCCCCTTCCACAAAGTGCCCCTTCATCTCCGCAATGTCCCCCTTCATCTCCGCTATGCCCCCTTCATCTCCGCAATGCCCCCTTCATCTCCGCAATGCCCCCTTCATCTCCACAATGCCCCTCTTCCACAATGTCCCCCTTCCACAATGTCCCCCTTCCACAAAGTGCCCCTTCATCTCCGCAATGTCCCCCTTCATCTCCGCTATGCCCCCTTCATCTCTGCTATGCCCCCTTCATCTCCGCAATGTCCCCCTTCATCTCCGCTATGCCCCCTTCATCTCCGCTATGCCCCCTTCATCTCCGCAATGTCCCCCTTCATCTCCGCTATGCCCCCTTCATCTCCGCTATGCCCCTTTCATCTCCGCAATGTCCCCCTTCATCTCCGCTATGCCCCCTTCATCTCCGCTATGCCCCCTTCATCTCCGCAATGTCCCCCTTCATCTCCGCTATGCCCCCTTCATCTCCGCTATGCCCCCTTCATCTCCGCAATGTCCCCCTTCATCTCCGCTATGCCCCCTTCATCTCCGCTATGCCCCCTTCATCTCCGCAATGCCCCCTTCATCTCCACAATGCCCCCTACCTCCAGTCCCTGGTGGTCCAGCGGAGCGTCTTCAGATCTGTGCCTCCTTCGGCACAGATCCCCGCCACCCGAACATGCCGGGCGAGCACATGGCGGTACTCGACGAGTACCGCCATGTGCCGAGCAGAGCGATGCTCGAGCCGATCCGAGCATTGGCCGAGCATGCTCGCTCAACACTAAAAGTCATCATAATGAAAAAATTGTCAGATCATGAGTTGGTGGTGAAAGATGGACAATATTTTCAGAAGTAATGCCGTCACATTGGAAAATGCATCTAAAGAATTAAAAATGATGGTAAGAAGATCTTGATGAACATTTTCCTTAAAAATTCTGATTTAAAAATGTTTTTGAAACGAAAATGTTCAAAGAAACAAATGCGTTCTTTTGTCTTTTAAATGACAAATTGCTTCTTACTCAAATAGTACTTTAATTTGTCTTCTCCGAGTTTACAACATTTTTATTATGTTGGAAAAAATTACGTTAATCAGACAAAAAAGTGACGCTGAAACAAATATTTCTTTCTTACCTTACAATATGACGGTAGATTAAACCACACCCATGTTTAAGACAGCTTTTTCCCTTTGACGGAGATGGCAGAATTGGATGCAAACATTGATGGAAACATGTCTGAGAATTGATGAAAAATGGCGTAAGATCTTTTTTTATTCTGATTACAGACAATTTGTTACCACCACTTTCTGAACATCTTGCCCTAAGTCTAAAATTGTTTTGTGAGGAAAGATTTAGCCTAGTTAAAAAAAAACATAAAAAATATATCCTATATAATAAATCACTAATGTGTGTTTGTCAGAAGCTGTCATGCCCAGTACAGACGGCTGCGCACGCTGCAGTCTTGTGAAGTACAGATGGCTGCGCGCGATGCAGTCATGCGCAGTACAGACTGCCTGTGCTGCCACTGATAACGGAGTGGGGAGCTCCGAATTCAGACCATAGTCCTCTCTGTGCACCGCAGGCAAAGTTCCCCCCTCCCTCCCCCTTCCCTGAAGTCAGCGTTGTACTGACTGCAGGGATATCCGGTCTGACTTTCATCATGCGGCTTTGCAGCAGAGCCGCGATCGCATCAGTGACATGTGCTTGCAAACCAGTCACATGTAGAAGACCATTTCAGTGAAATAATTCTTCTTCACTAACGCGATCTCGGCTCAGCTGCAGAGCCGCAAGCCTGTCGTACAACAGACTTCCCCTGCAGTCAGCACAACGCTGACTTCAGGGAAGGGGGAGGGAGGGGGGAACTTTACCTTCAGTTATCTCTCAAACCATAAAGGTTTGAGAGATGAACCTGGGGGCTATTAACTTATTTTGTAAATACCTACAATATGAGGGATAATAATGATAAAGTATCACTATCCCTTTAACCATTATGAAACTACATAAGAGCCCTATTCAAACTTTCAATTTTTGTTTTTTTTGTTGAGATCTGTAGAACAGTCTTTGAAGTGAATGCAACCAGACTGTTTTGTTGGTGTATACAAAAGAAATGCTTCACTGATTGTATAATCACTCTAGCTGAACCAGACTGATCTTAACCTTGCTAAATATTAAAGTCGTGATGTACAATGAAGAACTCTGTCTAATAACTCATTACAGATAATCTTTCTATACAATTCTGTTGTACAAAACAAGGAATGCAGTGCACTTTCGTGCCTTCTATACATTTATTTGTATTGTCTCAATGTCAGTCCTGTAAATGCCTAGCAACACAACTTTAAAATTGAAAGAAGACCGTTTAACGACTAACGTACATTTCAAAGAGCTTTCAAAGTCACCTGCATGTTATATTTGCCAGTTTTTCATTAGCGTTTTAACCCTTAAAGTGCCAGAGGGGTATGTGTGGATACCCCTCTGCCACTCAAAGGGTTAACCGCTTAACCCTTTCAGTGTCAGAGGGGTACGCAACGCATAAGTTAGATTGTAAGCTTTTGGGCAGGGACCTCCCTTCCAGTGTTTCACTTTTCAAAGCACTTGTCACCCTGTATTGCCTAAACCCTTATATTGTAAAGCGCTGCGTACACTTGTGGCACCATATACATAAACATATTCATTCATTGCTTTGGTATGCGTTGCATACCCCTCTGGCAATGAAAGCGTTAAGGACCGACCGCACAAGGAGCCCTGAAATCCATGACGGTCCTGACACGTCATGGGTTCTTATGGTTCTCTAACCCATGATGTGCCTGGACCGTCAAGGGTCCTTAAGGGGTTAAGGGCCAAAGAGTGTGCAGCACATTACAAAATAATTCCTTGCACACCCCTTTGGTTCCTAAAAGGTTAAAATAATAGTTTAAGATCTATTTTGCTGTATATATATATATATACTAGCAACATGGGACGGCGTTGCCCGTCATGTTATGACCATTGGGCGCACGTGTTTGAAATGCAGACACACTGATAAACACAGACATATGCAGCATACAGGCAGACACATACCATACATCCCAAGTGTCCCTCTTTGAGGGCCAAATCCCTCTGTCCCTCTTTCCCACCCTGTTGTCCCTCTTTTTAGGATGTCAGACTGTGTGCAGGGCCGGTTCCACCTATAGGCAAGGTAGGCGCCGGCCTAGGGCGCACACGTACTGGGGGCGCGGGCATGCAGCGGAGAAGAGGTGCGCCCGCACACACCACGCCGGGAACCACAACACAGTCAGGTCTGTGTCGCTACTGCGCTCCCTCATCTGGTCAGATCTTTAGTAATGCAGAGCGCGCTGGGAGTCATGATCTCCCGCCGCGCTCTCCATTACTGAAGAGAAGACTGTGCGGGAGATACAGGTATGTGATGGGGGGCAAGTTGGAGCTGAGGGGGCATAGTGGAGCTGAGGGGGCAAGTTGGAGCAGATGTGGGGCAAAGTGGAGATGATGGGGGCAAGTTGGAGCTGTTAGGGGAAAGCTGGAGCTGAGGGGGCATAGTGGAGCTGGTGGGGGCAAGTTGGAGATGATAAGGGCAAGTTGGAGCTGATGAGGGTCGAAGTGGAGCTGATGAGGGTCAAAGTGGAGCTGATGAGGGTCAAAGTGGAGCTGAGGGGGGGCAAGCTGGAGCTGAGGGGGGGCAAGGTGGAGCTGAGGGGGGGCAAGGTGGAGCTGGTGGGGCAAGTTGGAGCGGATGGGGGGGCAAGTTGGAGTGGATGGGGGCAAGTTGGAGCTGCTGGGGGCATAGTGGAGCTGATAGTGGAAAGTTGGAGCTGAGAGGGCATAGTGGAGCTGGTGGGGGCAAGTTGGAGCGGATGGGGGGCAAAGTGGAGCTGATGGGGGTAAGTTGGAGAGGATGGGGGGCAAAGTGGAGCTGATGGGGGTAAGTTGGAGCTGAGGGGGCAAAATGGAGCTGAGGGGGCAAAATGGAGCTGGTGGTGGCACGTTGGAGCTGATGGGGGCAAGTTGGAGTTGATAGGGGCAAAGTGGAACTGGTGGGCCAAAGTGAAGCTGATAAGGGGCAAGTTGGAGCTGGTGGGGGGCATCTCTTACAGGCATCTCCAGAACAGGGGCAGAGTGGCTCAGGGGGCAGAGAGGGGACAATCATGAAAAGAGGTTGGGTATAAGTAGGCAGGGTATAAAGGGGTGGGACACAAGGGGCGGAGCGAAATGGGCGGCACAATTAGGTTTTGCCTAGGGTGGCAAAAATCCTTGCACCAGCCCTGACTGTGTGGTGTGTATTACTTTGCTCTACAGCAATAAAGCAATAAATTTCAGTATATGTGTTTATACATGTCTGTGCAAATAAAATACTTTGGTCTTGAACTAAATCATTTATTCAGTTACATAAATAGCCAGTAATAGGTCATGAAATAACCTAAAAATTCGTACTAATGCCCCGCCCACCAGCCACGCCCCAACAATATCACCTAAAACTAACGTGTCCCTCTTTGGCCCTGTGAAATGTTGGGAGGTATGCACATACACAGTGAGCGGCAGAGACATGCAAAACACATGTACACACAGACACACTGGAGATGCACACATGGACACACATATGTAACAGAGATGTACACACACAGACACGCAACATATATGAGCAGAAACACATGTGCTCATGAGTTGTGTACCCCTCTGGCACGCAAAGGGTTAATGTATAGAGAGGCATGTCAGAGTTAAATAGCAGTGGGAAGTGTGTTCATACCTGGGAACACTGACTTGTGAAGTCCCTAGAGGGGACTGATGTGGTGCTGATGTGGAGAGACAAATGGGGCAATCTGGGTTAAAAGTCGGTGGGGCTTAATCGCGAGTAGGGGGCGGGGCTTAACATAAATGTGAAAAAGTGTTAGTAATAGGCTGGGGAAGGAGGAGAAGTGGGAGGGGAATGCAAGTTTACAGTGTGAGGGGTTTTAACACACTCCATGAGGGGTAAAACTTGATACAGATCCCTGTGGCAGTCAGTGGGTTAAGTGTGAATGTGATGGCTGTCTGTCCTGTGTCTTGCATGGCAAATGGTGACAGTGAAGAAGTAATTCAGCAATGAGGGCCTACCTTAACCCTTTGAGTGCCATTTTGTTCCCCTGGTGATGCAGCACCGTTCAGTGGCTTTACTACAGGTCCTGCTGAGGCCACTGGGAGTCAAGGTGAGTGACTGTGTGTCAGCCATCTTTCTTTCTGGCTTTGTGTGTGTGGTGCTGTGTGAGTGGGGCATGTGTGTGTTATACCTGTGAACTTTTACTTGTGGAGTCCCTCATGTTGTTGTGATGTGGAGAGAGCAATAGGGCAATCTGGGTTAAAAGGGGGTGGGGCTTAATCGCGAGTAGGGGGCGGGGCTTAACATAAATATGGAAAAGTGTTAGTAATAGGCTGGGGAAGGAGGAGAAGTGGGAGAGAAATGCAAGTTTACAGTGTGAGGGGTTTGAACACACTCCCTGAGGGGTAAAACTTGATACACAACCCTGTGGCAGTCAGTGGGTTAAGTGTGAATCTGATGGCTGTCTGTCCTGTGTCTTGCATGGCAAATGATGACAGTGAAGAAATAATTGAGCAATGAGGACCTACCTTAACCCTTTGAGTGCAATTTTGTTCCTCTGGTGCTGCAGTACAGGTCCTGCTGAGGCCTCTGGGAGTCAGGGTGAGTGACTGTGTGTGTGTGTCAGCCATATGTATTTCTGGCTTTGTGTGTGTATGTGGTGCTGTGTGTGTGAGTGGGGGCATGTCTGTTTGGTGCTGTGTAAGTGGGGCATGTGTGTGTGTGTGGTGCTGTGTGAGTGGGGCATGTGTGTGTGTGTTTGCGTGGTGCTGTGTGAGTGGGGCATGTGTGTGTGGTGGTCTGTGTGTGTGAGTGGGGCATGTGTGTTTGTCTGTGGTGTAGGAGCAAGTGGCGGCCATATTGTTTTTTTCTGACTTTGATAGTGGTGGGCGGGCTGCATAGTGGGGGCGGGCCAACTCCCTGCATGATTGAATCACCCAATAGGAATTGTAACTCCTGCTTTATGCCACCCCTGGGTGTGTTTTGGCAGGCACAAAGTCTTCTTTTATATATATAGATATATATATATATATATATATATATATATATATGGTATATATATATATATATATATATATATATATATATTAGTATGAAAGCCCATTTACACGGGCTAAAGTGGCACCCAGCGGCCTCGGCTGCTGCCCCGGAGCCAGAAGCAGAGACAGGCGGTGGGCCATTGAGCGCCATGCTCCAGATCAGCGCATTCAGCCAGTCTCTACAGTGCATGACTGCATCGTTCTGGCAGTCTCTACAGCGCATGACTGCATCGTTCCGGCAGTCTCTACAGCGCGTGACTGCATCGTTCCGGCAGTCTCTACAGCGCGTGACTGCATTGTTCTGGCAGTCTCTACTGCACATGACTGCATCGTTCCGGCAGTCTCTCCTGCACATGACTATATTGTTCCAGCAGTCTCTACAGCGCATGACTGCATCATTCCGGCAGTCTCTACTGCGCATGACTGCATCATTCTGGCACTCTCTACAGTGCATGTCTGCATTGTTCCAGCAGTCTCTACAGCACATGACTGCATCCTTCTGGCAGTCTCTACTGTGTATGACTGCATAATTCCGGCAGCCTCTACAGCGCATGACTGCATTGTTCCGGCAGTCTATACTGCACATGACTGCATTGTTCTGGCAGTCTCTACAGCGCATGACTGCACTGTTCCAGCAGTCTCTACTGCGCATGACTGCATCGTTCCGGCAGTCTCTACAGTGCATGACTGCATTGTTCTGGCAGTCTCTACTGCACATGACTGCATCCTTCTGGCAGTCTCTGCTGTGTATGACTGCATCATTCCAGCAGCCTCTACAGCGCATGACTGCATTGTTCCGGCAGTGTCTACTGCTCATGACTACATCGTTCCGGCAGTCTCTACTGCGCATGACTGCATCATTCCGTCAGTCTCTACTGCTCATAACTACATCGTTCCGGCAGTCTCTACTGCACATGACTGCATCGTTACGGCAGTCTCTACTGCGCATGACTGCATCGTTCCAGCAGTCTCTACTGCGCATGACTACATCGTTCCGGCAGTCTCTACTGCACATGACTGCATCATTCCGGCAATCTCTACTGCGCATGTGCAGTTACACACACAGGGAGCTTTGCAGCCTAGCAATTTATGTGTATAGATATATGTCAGGTTATAAAAGCCATATGACAGAAATTAACATTATGCATTCTTCTCCATCCTTGTAAATCCCTCCAGCACTCAAACGGTTAAAAATAAACCTAGTCATAATGCGTTTGACTGTAGAGAGAAGCTTTATAAGCATCTTTTCTCCAGTTACAAAAAACATATGGGAGGGAGGAAGAAAAAGCATGGTGGGGTGGCAGTTAGGAGGAAGAGCGCTGTAAGATGTTAGGGCCAACTGTTCAAAAGATACCATTTGCGCTATAGGGGAGAACCAAAAATTCCCATTCATTTAAATGGGGATTTTTAATCCCTTGAATGCTAGAGAAATCTCCAACACACTGAGCAGTAATGCATGGGAAATCTCTCTAGCATTCAAGGGGTTAAAATCCCCCATTTCAAGCAATAGGGAATTTTGTAACTTTTTTTTTTTAAATAGATTTTATCAGATTGTTCCGGACATATTTCAAAAACAGAGAAATACAGAAAGTTAACATTCGGTACAGCAACAATATGCAAGCACGTGTCCAAATGAGCATAACATAAGCATAAATTTGAGATGTACAGAACCAGCCTGAGGTTTTTTTTAAATATTTAAACCCCCATAACAAAAAACAAACACAAAAAAACACTAAAAACATTGCAACCTAACCTAAAGCCCTCTATGCCCCAAGTCCCAGACTCCTCTCTCCCCCGAGCCCGCAACGTTTCCCCCCCTGTCCAACCAGCTACCACTCAAAGGCCAGAATACAGATAGTGTAGGATTTTTAAATTATTTTTTTTTTTTTGTCACCAAATCATCTAGAAATTTTCAGAGAAAGAGTATGTCATCATTGAGTTGTCTCAAGCATCCAATTGTCATCCGGTCACAATCTCATTCAAACTCCAGCAACAAGGGGTAGATTATCGACCGCTGCCATACCATCCGCCTCATTCGTCCACCACTGCTGCCACATCCCCTAAATTTTGTAAAATTTAGTTGGCTGTCCCCGGTGTAAATAAAGCAATTTAAAATGCGGAGCGCATTGTGAGACCAAATTTATCCATGCCCTACAATTGAATTTTGGAATTTTTAGTTCTCCCCTACAGTATAAATGGTTTGCCCCAGAAAAAAAAAAAAAAGTGATAGGGTCCATTTAAAATGAAAGTAATACAGACATTTCATGCTTTACTTTGTGCACAATTTGGCCTTGTGGATAAAGGGAATATAGGACAAATGTGTAGAAACCCCTCTGTACTGTACAGGAGAAATAAAACAAATTATGTTGATTTATATAGGCCTTTAACCCGACGAGTGCCCGATAGGTATCTAAAACATTGCAATGCGTTGGATACTCCTCTGGCACTCAGATTGTTAATATTTCTCCCAAAGTATGAGCGCAAACTACAAACAGAAGAGAAGTAAAACAATATCTAAGTGTAGTCGATTTATTAAAACAAGTGATAAAAACAAAGATCAAAATGGACTCGCATGGTGCCCATCTTAGGATTTAAGCATATCTGGGGTCCCTGCCCCTACAGCCAATGTGCTGTGTCCGTTCTTCACCTTCTGTTACCAGTGTTCAGATGACCACTGTGTCCCAGTGTTGTAATCTTTAATCCGGTGTTGAACACACTAATCAGCTGCCAAGTAATGATGTAAAAGTCCTCCAGGGATGGCATAAATCACAGGAGTGGGTATCCTTTTAAAAGGTAGAACTCAAAAGAGCGTGCTACCACATGACAGACTTAGCATGTCGCCTGGATGAAAATGCCGACATCAGAATCTCGCACTGCATGACAGAGCAAGATTCTCATGTTGGTTATTAAAAGAGCAAGAACTCCCCTGCAGTACCATTTAACCCTTTTCTCATCTTGCTGCCCCGACTGGGTGTACTTATAAAAGGTTGCACGTGTCATGTAGAAAAATGAATATTTTCTACATGACACGTGCAGCCTTTTATAAGTACACCCAGCCGGGGCAGCATGATGCAAAAAGGGTTAAATGGTACTGCCGGGGAGTTCTTGCTATTTGATGGAACCTTTCAATAACCAACATGAGAATCTTGCTCTGTCATGAAGTGCGAGATTCTCATGTCTACGTTTTCATCCAGATGACATGCTAAGTCTGTCATGTGGTTGCACGCTCTTTCACATGAGACCTTTTAAAAGTAAACCCACACGTGTACCCCAGGGCTGCCATACTTCTGAGATTTACACCATCCCTGGAGGACTTTTATATCATTACTTGGCAGCTGATTCGTGTGTTTGATGCTGGATTAAAGATTACAACACGGGGACACAGTGGCCATCTGAACACTGGTAACAGAAGGTGAAGAACGGATACAGCACATTGGCAAAAGGGACAAGAGCCTCAGATACTCTTAAAGCTGGGCACCATGCAAGTGAATTTTGATCTTTGTGTTTATCACTTGTTTTAATAAATCTACTACACTTAGATATTGATTTACTTCTCTTCTGTTTGTAGTTTGCGCTCAGACTATGGGATAAATATTTGCTTTACACTGGTGAACAAGGGCCGTTGGATCTCTGTAGCAGCATTACAATACTGAAGATCTTTCATTCATCTGCCTCATCTCATCATCTCCATTCTTCATCATTCCATATCATTCCATCATCCACTGTATCCATCTTCATCTTTCCATTTATTTCTCATTTTTATAAGAACTATCAGGTACTGTTTACTCTGACATATACATGGTATGAGATATCTTTTTTAAATTTGATTTTCTAGAATATTTGAGTGAACAGAGACTTTGGACTTCCAGTATATCATTTTTTTGTGCAAGTGTTTTATTGTGTTTGTTTGTAGTACTCAAATTGTTAAACCAGTGGGGATTCTGGGTTTTTGTATTTCTCTCCTACAGCGCGCAGGGCCGGATCTCCCTAGGCAGAGTAGGCAGCTGCCTGGAGCTCCAAATTTTGAGGGGTGGTGTCTCAGCTTTTAGCCACACCTACATTCTAAATTGTGGGTGTGGTCAGAGCAATCTCAAGATCCTTACAGAGGTTTATATTCCTCTTTACAGGCTATTAACACTTTGGATACTAGAGAGCTGTCCAATGCATTGCAGAGCAAAGCCTTGGACATCTCTCTCTAGTAACCAAAGAGTTAAAGTTTTTTTCTGTTCTTGCTTGTTATAGGTCAAGGGTATTTTCTGTACTAGGAAACAGTGGACAGGACTGGGGGTGGGTTCATGTGAGGAGTAGGGCTGTGGCATGGGTGGAGCTAAAGACTCCTAGAGTGCCTTGCTTAGAGACGCCTGGGCTGTAAATCCGACCCTGACAGTGAGGTTTGTTTTCTTTAGAAACAAATGAGTAAGCGCAAACATTAAACTAGAGCCTCCAAATGTCTGTACACAATAAGAAAAGCATTCTGGACTCTAATAAAAGAGAGTCAGATACAGTCACACCTGTAAGTCTATGAATGAGGAGTGAAGTCCACAGTGTTTGGTAGATGGATGGAGATGAAGTAATGAATGATGGAATGAAGAAATTTGAAATTAAGATGAGCAGACGTCTCAGTTCTCTCTTATAATGGGATGTCCTGCACAGCAACTCTATGTCCGTGGTCTTGTAATCCACCCACCTCCCAGTAGCAGATCCAGAAGTCAAGAATGCTCTCAAGGACTCCCAACATTCATCAGATATACCATACAAAAGAAGAAAGAATGGATCTAAGTGTAATATGTTTAAAGAAGTAGTGAAATAGCTTTTGTTGTATGTAACAACTTTTCAAAGGACAGTGTCGTTGGGCTCATTTTCAGAGAGTGTGAGTTGTGATCGGAAACGTCATTTGTCCTGACTGAAATTGTCGTATGTAAAGACAAAAATGTTGTATGTAACGACAAAAAATGTCTTAAAGCAGAACTATCAACTTAGTTAAAGTTGCCCTGCAATCATTAGGCAGATGGTGACTAGCTTAATAATAGTTATATTACCTCTAAAAACTATGCGATGCTACAGAAATCCTTAATCTTCCAAGACCGGAAGCCAGGCATCAGCGCAGACATCTTGTCTGTACACCTGCACTGCCCGTCCCGCTCTCCCTTCAGAAGCATTGCAGTGTGCCAGATTGACACTGGAAGGGAGTCACCTCTGTTCCTGTCTTAAATATTAAAAATACTAAACTAGTATGAATTTTTTTGAATAATTTTCAGAGTGACACATCAACCAGTCTCACAGTTCTATAGGCAGGCCTAGTACCTTATTACCACCCCAAGGGAGTCACCTCTGTTCCTGTGTTAAATATTAAAAATACTAAACTAGTAGGAATATGTTTGAATCATTTTCAGAGTGACACATCAGCCAGTCTCACATTTCTATAGCATACCTCCCAACATTTCAAACTGCCAGAGAGGGACATTTGTGTTTTAGGGGGTGTTGCTGGGGGCATGGCTGGTGGGCGGGGCACTACTGACAATTTTTAGGCTATTTCGTGAATTTTGACACCTCCTTATTTAACCTAATAAATGACTTAAAACAAGACCAAGGTATTTTACTTACACAGACTAATTTCTAAACACATATACTGACGTTTATACAAACAGTAACATAGTAACATAGTAATTTAGGTTGAAAAAAGACTTGCGTCCATCTAGTTCAACCTTTTCCTATTCCTGTTTACCATTGTTGATCCAAAAGAAGGCAAAAAAACCCCCTCAATTAGCAATTTAAAATTCTGCCTTGAATGGGGGGAAAAAATTCCTTCTTGATTCCAAATGGCAATCAGATTTCTCCCTGGATCAACAAGCCCTAACTAAATATTCATCCCAGTACTAACGTACATAGCCCTCTATGTTATGGTCTTTTAAATAAGTATCCAGGCCCCTTTTAAAGGCATCTAATGTTTTCGATAGCACCACCTCCTCAGGCAGTGAATTCCATAACAGTGATGTGAGTTTTATAACTGTAGAGGAATGTGATACACTTTTATACACACCACACAGTCTGATCTCCTAAAAAGAGGGAAATCAGGGTGGGAAAGAGGAACAGGGGGATTTGGAGCTAAAATAGGGACTGTCCCTCCTAAAGAGGGATACTTAGGAGGTATGTATAGGCAGGCCTGGTACCTTATTACCACCGCAAGGGAAAGTCACCTTTGATTCAGTATTTAACATTAAAAATAATAGTAGGAAGGGGGTTTGTCTGAGCTCACATCGAGATTGGCAGCATAGTGTGGGAGCTCCTACACGTCGGGACTATTTCAGGCTATAATCTGTGGATTTTATGAATGCTACCCTTCAAATCTTGACTTACAAGATGTCTCAACATAGTGCCAAGAGACACCAGGAGCAGATGCTTAAATATTTAGCTCCTAAGGGGAAAAAACGGATGCAGACGGCGATGGGCCAGGCTGATCAAAATGGCGCGCGCCCGGACCCTGACGACGAGGGCCAGTCAGACATGGAAGATTCAGCGTCTGTCTCCTCAAGAACCTGTGGAACTTCCACGAGTGAGATTAAAGCCATGCTTCGGTTACTACGTTCTCAAATAAAGGGAGACATTAAATCTATTACCAATGAACTGAGGAAGGGTATTCGTGAAGTTGGGGAGCATACCTCGCGGTTGGAGAGCAAAGTTGATAAAGTAATCGACTATCACAGTGGACTAGCGGACAGCCACACTGCTCTGGAGCAGGAGGTCAAGCTACTGCGGGAGAAAATCTGTGATCTGGAGGACCGCTCTCGCCAAAACAATGTTCGGCTGCGTGGTGTTTCTGAAGAAGTGGCGCCTGCGGCTCTGCGCCCCTGGGATCAAGAGTTCCTATCTGGCCTACTACCTGACTTTTCGGAACACGACTTGCTTATTGATCGTATTCACCTACTACCTAAGCCCTGTGGCCTTCCGGGGGAAGCCCCTCGTGATGTTATAATGCGCATCCACTACTTTCATATAAAGGAAGAGCTACTATGGATTAGCAGACAAAGTGAGATCTTACCTGCTCCGTACTCACGGGTTAAAAATATTTGCTGATTTGTCCGCCTTGACTACGCAACTGCGCCGGCAGCTTCAGCCCATTACAGCTGCCTTACAATCTGCAGATATCCGCAATAAGTAGGGGTTCCCAGTGAAGCTGTTGATATCCCGTGATGGCTCGCAGGTTCTGTGACTTCTTTGGAAGAGGGGGTGCGGATCTTGACAGCATGAAATATCCAGATTGACCTACCTCCCCAACGTCAGCGACCTCAACAATTGGCAAGGGACTGGTCCATAGTCTCTTCAAGCTCTACAACTCCTGGCTGGGGCTCAAACCTACCTGAACCAGGCTCTACACAAGGCTGATCTTGAGCGATGTAGCCCTCAATTTGACCCATGCCTGGACGGTTGACATTTATCCCTAGTGGCCCTTGGAGTTTCGCTTTATTCTGCAGTGGAGATGACACCATAGACAATTGGACTTTAGCTATGTAATCTCCAGCTTACTGCAAGTAACAAGAGAAGATTCCGCAGATAAGCTGGAGGAGTGTGGTTGTCTTCCGGGTACTATCAGTAGCAGCGCCAGTAGCACGTCATCTTCTTCCGGTGGAGCAGCTGCTGCTTTTTATGCTGAGGCAATGGACAGATTATGCTTCGGAGAAAAGAAATAGCTCCCCATCAACAGAAAAAGTGCTGAGTTTGAGGTTAAGGCTTAGCTTGCGGAACCTTCTTTGCCTCCAAGTAAGATCCCTTGACTTTCTGAGATAACAAGAGGGCTGTGTGGCCAACTTTATCCCTGGTAGCCCATGAGTTGCTTTCTTGCCCTCCAACCACTGTCCAGATTGAGTGGGTATTTTCAGTAACTGGAAATACACTTAGACCCCAGCGCTCTCCATTGGCCTCACAGCTCATGGAGGAAATTTTTTAAAAAGTCAAAGCTTGGTTACCCTACTCTCAGTTTCAATGGAGATTAGAAGAAAAAAGTGCCATAGTACCATAATATGCTCAGCTTACCAGCTTACCCAGCTCTAGAACCGTGGTAGGTTGGGCAGAGGACACCCCCTGACGTGGTGGGACACTGGGGGAGGGATTTAAGGTGTACATTGTTGTCCCACAATACAGGTTGTTCAGTCTGGCTCTATTGTTTTTTATCTCTTGCAAAAAAAAAGTCTGTGGTATCTATCTACTGAGTCCTGGCTGCTCCAGTGTTCTGCAGTTTGCTGCTGGCTACATCTCAAGTGTTGCTGTCATCTTGAGTCTGTCTCACACCAGTCATCCTCAGTTTTGTAGTTTCTTGTAAAAAAGTCTGTGGTATCTATCTACTGAGTCCTGCCTGCTCTAGTGTTCTGCAGTTTGCTGCTGGCTACAGCTCAGGTGTTGCTGTCATCTTGAGTCCGACTCACATCAGTCATCCTCAGTTTTGTAGTTTCTTGTAAAAAAGTCTGCTGTATCTATCTACTGAGTCCTGGCTCCTCCAATGTTCTGCATTTAGCTGCTGGCTATATCTCCAGTGTTGCTGTCATCCTGAGTCTGCCTCGCACCAGTCATCCTCAGTTTTGTAGTCTCTTGTAAAAAAGCCTGTGGTATATCTACTGAGTACTGCCTGATCCAGTGTTCTGCAGTTTGCTAATGGCTACATCTCCAGCAGGCATGTGCACACATAGACACCAAGGGGGGCTTGAGCACCTGCCCTTTTTGTCCAAAGTGCCCTCGTGCCCTTTTATAAAAAAAAAGTTGCCTTGTCGCCCGCACTAACAAACCCACCACCCAGTCAGGTCTGTGCTTCCTTCAGGACAGACCTGTAGATGCTGCGCTCCCTTGTCAGCTCTTTAGTATTACAGAGCGATGGGAGGTGACATCATCTCTGCATGAAGAGAAGACTGTGCGGGAGCTCCAGCAGCTATAGGTCTGTGCCAAAGGAGGCACATACAGACCTCTACTGCCTCTGGACCACCAGGAAAGAGGTAGGAAATTAACACTGGGTGGTCAATGTGGAAATGATGGAGCAATATGGATCTGATGGGGGGCAAGATGGAGATGATGGCAATGTAGAGATGAAGGGGCAATGTATGTGAGGGTAAGTTGGAGCTGATGACAATATGGAGCTGATGTAGGGCAATATGGAGATGATGGGGTCAATGTGGAGCTGATGGGGCAATATGGAGCTGACAGGGGACAATGTAAGGGCAATATGGAGATTATGGGGGGCAATGTGGAGATTAGGAGCGATTCAGATTTCTGTGCGTACGGACTCCTGAGATGTAAATTATTTTCTTTTCTTAAATATATATTTTGAATAAATAATTATGAGAAGTGCCCTTTTTTTCATTCGAGCCCCTGCCACCCAAAATGTCTGTGCACGTCCCTGATCTCCAGTGTTCCAGTCATCCTGAGTCTGCCCTGCACCAGTCATCCTCAGTCTACCTTCTTCCTTCAAATTTAGCTACATCCATACTTCATGTACTTCATCCATAGTACCATAAGGCTAAATGCCCACCTTACCCTGTTCCACCATCTTCATTTAGTCCCTGGAAATGGTTCCATTCATTTAATTTTCATTTTTGATTGTATTTTTAAAGGTATTTTAAAGTTGCAGAATAATTCGGACTGTCGCTGAATTTCGTTCGAGTCGAACAGGTCAGATCCAAATTGCAGAGTCGACGAATGAAAAAAAAAAATTTGACATCGAATTTTACCGAAAATTTTTCTCAAGCACAAGTCTAGTAAGGACCCCTAATATCTCCTAAAGAGTGACACTTGGGAGGTATGCACCCCTAATATCTCCTAAAGAGACACACTTGGGAGGCAAGGACCCCTAATATCTCCTAAAGAGGGACACTTGGGAGGTATGCACCCTTAATATCTCCTAAAGAGGGACACTTGGGAGGTACTGACACCTAATATCTCCTAAAGAGGCACACTTGGAAGGTATGGACCCCTAATATCTCCTAAAGAGGGACACTTGGGAGGTCTGTACCCTTAATATCTCCTAAAGAGAGATACTTGGGAGGTATGGAGCCATAATATCTCCTAAAGAGGGACACTTGGGAGGTATGAACCCCTAATATCTCCTAAAGAGGAACACTTGTTAGGTATGGAGCCCTAATATCTACTACGGAAGGACACTGGGAGATATATATCCCTAATATCTCCTAAAGAGGAACACTTGGGAGGTATGGAGCCCTAATATCTCCTAAAGAGGGGCACTTCGGAGGTACGGACCCCTAATATCTACTACGGAAGGAAACTTGGGAGATATGTATCCCTAATTTCTCCTAAAGAGGGACACTTGGGAGGTATGAATAAGTATCTCGGGGTCCCAGATCCCCTTACTGGTCACAATGTCTCTTTTCTCTTATCCCATGTGTCTCTACAGAGACTTCTGGATTTGTTTTGTTTAGAACTGACCCTCTTTACACATAAGGTCCTTTGTGACTATTTTAGTTTTTTTACATTTATTTCTAAACAAATACCTAAATGAAAAACATTAATCCTTTTAGTGCCAGCAGACTATGCAAAGCATTGCAAACCAATATGTTAGCTATCCATCTGGTTCTCAAAAAAGGTTTAACCCTTTGAGTGCCAGAGGGATTTGCAACGCAATGCATTGCATACCCATCTGGCACTCAAAGGGTTAACATGCCATAAAGTTGACACCTTTTGCATAACTGCTCGTTATTCGTTACCCTTTTTCCTGCATCCCATTTACTAAAGGCGAAAGGGAAAAAAAAAACGAAACCAGATGAGAACATTACAGAAGAATTCTCACATATTGAATTCGACCTAAAATCTCATTAAAACAATGCCCTCTGTGTAAATAAGCACTTGTGCCACTCCAAGTCTTGTGGGTTCACAGTGTACATACACTAATGATTGCTTTCATTGAATGAGACCTACAGCATTAGCTTCACTGTTGTAGGATTATATGCTCTGTACTCTGCCATTAACGATCATAATTACAGTATAATATCTTTATAGCATTAAACAGAGCCGCTCACCAATTATCGTTACTTAATTATTGTGCAATTAACAACACAAACACCATTATAACGGAATCTTGAGGTGACCTGTTTCAGTCGCTTATGCTGTTGATAGCAGAACTCTGCTTGGCCTTTTGGAAGTCTAACTAAATGCACTTGGGAAATGAGTTGCATTCAGAACTGTAGTCAAAGCGGTTTAACCCTTTGAGTGCTTGGAGGTATCTCACGCATTGCTATACAATGCTTTGGATACCGGTCACTCAAAGGGTTAAAACAGACCAGAAACTGTTAATCCTTTGAGCACCAGTATGTCCAATTAATTTTTATGCAATGTGCTGGAAACCCCTTTGAGTGCCAGAAAGGTTTTCGACACATTGCAGTGCAATGCATCTTGCATGCTTTGCCCTCATTATATCAGAGAGATGCAAATCTTAGACACCAGTAATACAAAATGTTTGCTGCTGTTGTGTATCTGTCTATGACAGAGGTGGGAAATTGATGAACTTCAACTACCATAACAGCCAATATTCAGCTGCTGTTGGAGTACTAATCCAAAGGCATAGACCCCTGAGGAAGTGATAGTGTATCACGTAACGTGTAGGGTGAGAGTATTGTTTTTATTCATCTTTGGAGATCATTGTATATCGATTGATTATACATTTGTTATTTTTTAGCACTATTGTGTGCATATATATATATATGTATATGAGCTTTATGAGATTTTTCTCTTTTTTAGCAATAAAATTTATCAACAAAGAACCATTTGGTATGGTGTGTGGTCCCTATAAGTATTAGTGGCCCCCAGTTGTTTAAGGGTACTTATTACTCCTATACCTATACCCCATTGATATACCAGCTCTCATCAGATATAGAGTGTAAGTTGGAGTTTTTGAGGCAGTGCATCATCTCCATCTACTCTGGGTGAGGTGGAATACTAGGAATACATTGGGGAGATCTGCGGACGATCCTGAAAGGAGTGATACAGATACCCGCACTGGGGGTGATCCAGTGGAGGCTTTTTCACTGAGAGGCTGGTTTAGCCTCAAGAAAATGTGAGTAGATATTCAGCTAGCTCACAGGTGATTATTCTTTGGTGGAGGATTTCGTATTTTGGCATTACAGTCTACACTTAGATCGTGTGTGCATCTTTTTCTTTTGTTTTTTAATACAAAATGTTTGCTGCTGTTGTGTATCTGTCTATGACAGAGGTGGGAAATTGATGAACTTCAACTACTATAACAGCCAATATTCAGCTGTTGTTGGAGTACTAATCCAAAGGCATAACTAGACGCCCCCGGGCCCTGGTGCAGATATTGCTATGGCCCCCCCTGACCACATTGCCTGCCCACTGTCCCCAATATACACATTGCCCCCCATTACCCCCAATATACACATTGCCCCCCATTTCCCCCAATTTCCCCATTGCCCCCATTCTTCACATTTTCTCCACATTACCCCTAGTCTCCACATTGCCTCCACATTGCTCCCAATCTCCTTCCTCCCTGGTAGTCCAGTGGCATGACAGGAGAGGTCTGTGCCTCTTTTTGCACAGACTCAGACCTCTACAGCTGGAGCTCTTGTGCAGTTGTCTCTTCAGTAATGCAGAGCGCCAGGAGATGATGTCATTACTAGAGTGCGGAAGAGGCCAGATCAGCTGCTAGAGGTCTGTGCCGAAGTAGCTTGTTGATACTTGCAGGAGGCGGGGGGGTCGCAGGGGGCAGCCTGGCCCCTGGAGTGACGGGCCCGGTTGCAGGTGTGACCCCTATTGTTACACCACTGCACTAATCCCTTCATCACCCTATTAGGTGGCTGTGGATGATGGGAATTCACAATACAACAAGAGCTTGAGGAGAGTCACTGGTTGCTAATTCTGAATAACAAAAAAAAGTAATTCTAGGCAAGGTTATTGTATAATATATATTTCTTTTCCGGAAACCCTTCATTTGCCTGTGCCCCTCCAAAAGTTTTAGGGCTTTGGATATGTGATAAGTGAAATGTTAGTGGTGCATTTCATGTATTGGTAAGGAAGACCAGGGCCTGTCTGAATCCACAAGGGGTGACTACAGAAAAGCAAGAGGGGTGATAACTTTAGGAAAGAGGAGGTGGTAGACCAAGAGAAAGGGGTCTGGAGAGGAGATGACCGAGAGGGAGAGGTGATCTAATATGGGACTGAGACAAAGCATGAAACAGGGAGTGGGGGCTTCTTAAAAAATGATATATTTGACTGTAAGAGTAGGTATATTGATACAATGTAGAAAACATACAAAGTAAAAAAATATAGCTTACAGCACATGGACCACTTGGTGCTGCAGTGATAGTGTTACGTTGTATCACTGTCCTGCTTTGATGGTAGACTGTAAGCACAAAATAATGTGCTCCTAGCGAGAAAAGTAAAATAGTTCTCAATGCGACTATGTAAATTTAGTGCCAAAAAGGGCAAAAACATTTAAAAAATGAGCATCTTTGGTAGGACTGTAATGGGAAACCGGCCATTGTTGCCAGGTCTACCTCTCTACGATGCGGCTACAATGGGATAGCCAGGCGGGTCCAGATCATCACCAATCCAGGGAATGGGAGTGACGGGTACTCTTTAGACCATTCAGGACTCACTTTATTTGCGAACACAAGGAAAATATTTAGGGCAAGAATTCCAAATGTAAACAAAAATGCAGTTTAATATTGCAGCGCCAATATCCAGCTAATAGGGATCAGAACAACAAAGAATGAAAAATCGGCGAACAATCAGAAGATCCCCTACATTTCGACCTGGGAACTGGGAGTGAACGCATAGATACAGTTTAATCTTGCCATACCCATCTTCAGCCAATGGGGACAAGAGATGACCAATTAGTGACCAATTAGCAGCCTTCATTTTAAACTGAGGACCGGGAGACTCTGATTGCCCCAGCTTGGAAACTTTAATGTAGCTGGCCGGCCGGCCAGAGTAGCCGTGGAGGCCCCAAGCCATAGAGGGATGGGGAATCGTGTGACCACAGAGGATGTGTGAAAATACACTAAAAACATATACATGTGAATGTACAATTTACATAACACTGTGCTTAACAAACACACATGGGAACGTACAGTAAATATATCACTTGTGGGTAATGCATAAGACCGTAACGGACAGGAACCAAGCCTGCCTAAATGACCAAGTAAGTGAAAGTATGGAGAGGAACAAGAAGTGTTGCCTGGGTTATTTCTCTAATATGACTGTCTTTAAGTCCACTGTCAGGTGAGTGGGCACCTCTCTATGTGGAGTAAATTTATATCTCTCTCAGTGTTACCCTATAAGGGACTCGTGCTCTGTGTTTCTATACATTGTAAGGAACAACATATATCAACTTATTGAGAGGACATCTGGGGCTCCATTTCAGCAGTAGAGAATAAGCCGGGGGAGAAGACAACATATGCTTCTCTGAGGATGGAAGATATAGCCCTGTTTTAGCAAGTACCTGGTCATTTAGGCAGATATATTTTGCACTTTCTATTTTTTTTCATGGTGGACTGACCAGAAAGCTGTCTGTAAGCAGAGATCAGGATCTCACTTTCAGGGTAATAAAAGTGGAAAGAAAAGGTGAAGTTGAAAAAAAAGTATAGGGAATTTGATATCACACTGGAAAATAGATCTCACCTTTACCACAGTGCAGTGCAGTAGTGGCCAACCTGAGACCCTTCAGCTCTTCAGGATTACAGTTGCCATCATCTGAAGTCAACACATGGTAGAACTGTGATCCTGAATACTTGGTGGGCGTCAGATTGGCCATCACTGCCTTAGTACGTCTCCCTCCATTTCCTGGCATATAAATCTCATATTTTCTCCTGTAAGGCAGACTGTCGCTTTCCACTGTGTACTAGTGCTGAAATCTGCATATAAATTATCCCAGTTTCACTTTGCAGGAGTCTGCAGGAAAACTTTGTTGTCTGTGTGTACTAAGCAAACACTAATAAATCTGTTTGAACTGGGCAATGTATCACAGGTGTTTGCTTTTTTTTTCAGGAGACTGGCTCTTACAAATAATGTATTGATTTCAGTGTGCAAGTTATGGTCATATGGAATCCAATTTGTTTGAGCATGTGGGTTTGAATTAGGCAATGCATCACAAATGTAGCACCTAACAAGGGACTCTTGGGACAGAAAATAAAAAAAGAGGTATGAAAAATTAAAGAAATAAAATATTACAATTAAATTCAACATCTTTCCAACCAACAGGACAGTTAACCCTTTCTAACAATAGTCATGATAATCGAAAATCAGAGAGGCTTAAAGGAGAAGTGACACCTCTTAACAACTCTTAATAAGCTCCCACTTATCTTGCTATGGCCTGGAAATCCTCTTAGCCCCTATGAATTTTGCCCTTGTGCCTTTGTTCAAGAGATAACATATTTAATCAATTCTGGATGTCACGTTCATTGAAGCGGCCATGCCAGTTGCTAGCAGAACCATACAACCTCAGACTCTGTTCACTGCACATGGTAATCATAGTCCTAGATTGCTTTGCAATGCCATACTCACTACTCTGCTCTTTAACCAGTCAGATAATGTTGACACTTAAAGGGATAGTAATACTTCGTTTTATCTTTATTTTATTTTGTAGGCATTAAAAAAACATGAAGAATGATATAAGTCTTATCTCTCAAACCTTTATGGTTTAAGAGATATTCACAAGCAAAGTATCCCCCCCTGTTCAGCCAAATCAGAAGGGAGGTGCCCAGGTAGACTGCAGAGAGGAACAATCTTCAATTAAGATACGGGAAAAAGCTGAAAAACTTGTCAAGAGGGGAAGGGCTTTCATTGTTTTCATACAAAGAAGATTGTCCCCTTCTGTTATCTATCTGGTCTTACAACTAGATTCACATCTGAGAAGTGATGGCTTACACTAGGAAAAAGGGGAGGGAGGGGAGACTTTGCTTGTGAATATCTCTTAAACCATAAAGGGTTTGAGAGATAAGGCTTATATTTAGTGTTGAGCGAGCATGCTCGGCCGATGCTCGGATCGGCTCGAGCATCGCTCTGCTCGGCACATGTCGGTACTCGTACGAGTACCGCATGTGCTCGCCCGCCATGTTCGGGTCTCCTCCCCGCACGTTTTGCGGCTGCTGCGCAGCCAATAAACGTGCAGGGAGGCTCTGACATCGGTGTAATGCCAGCAGCCATGTTGGCTGCTGGCATTACACTGATTGGCTGGCCAGAACCCGTGGTCAGGTGCTGTATAGCACCTGACCAGCGAGTTCGGCTCAGTCTGAGCCAGGGAGAGCTGAGGATAGGAAGGGAAAGGCAGTGTAGGGAGGAAAAAAACAAAAATTGTGAAAAAAAAAGAACCAAAAGTCCTTTTTAGGACTACTGTGTGTGGGGGCAGCAGGTTATTTGGTGTGGGGGGAAAAAAAAAAAAAAAAAAAAAAAAAATATATATATTCTGTTTAGTGTGCAAAGTTGCAGATTAGAGCACATTGTGTTTAGTGTGCACAGTTGCAGATTAGAGCACATTCTGTTTAGTGTGCAAAGTTGCAGATTAGAGCACATTCTGTTTAGTGTGCAAAGTTGCAGATTAGAGCACATTCTGTTTAGTGTGCAAAGTTGCAGATTAGAGCACATTCTGTTTAGTCTTCAAACTAAAATATCAAAGTCACGTATTCCATTCAGTGTGCGTCGCCGCAGTTTAGCAGCACATTCTGAGTACTGTGCAGAGTTGCAGAATAGGAAGAAATACTGTTAAGTCTTCAAACTAAAATATCAAAGTCACATATTCCATTCAGTGTGCTTCACCGCAGTGTAGCAGCACATTCTGTGTACTGTGCAGAGTTGCAGAATAGGAAGAAATACTGTTAAGTCTTCAAACTAAAATATCAAAGTCACATATTCCATTCAGTGTGCTTCGCCGCAGTGTAGCAGCACATTCTGTGTACTGTGCAGAGTTGCAGAATAGGAAGAAATACTGTTAAGTCTTCAAACTAAAATATCAAAGTCACATATTCCATTCAGTGTGCTTCGCCGCAGTGTAGCAGCACATTCTGTGTACTGTGCAGAGTTGCAGAATAGGAAGAAATACTGTTAAGTCTTCAAACTAAAATATCAAAGTCACATATTCCATTCAGTGTGCTTCGCCGCAGTGTAGCAGCACATTCTGTGTACTGTGCAGAGTTGCAGAATAGGAAGAAATACTGTTAAGTCTTCAAACTAAAATATCAAAGTCACATATTCCATTCAGTGTGCTTCGCCGCAGTGTAGCAGCACATTCTGTGTACTGTGCAGAGTTGCAGAATAGGAAGAAATACTGTTAAGTCTTCAAACTAAAATATCAAAGTCACATATTCCATTCAGTGTCTTTCACCGCCGTTTAACAGCCTATTCTGTGTACTCTGCAGAGTTGCAAAATTATAAGAAATACTGTTAAGTTTTCAAACTCAAATATTAAAGTCACATATTCCATTCAGTGTCTTTCACCGCCGTTTAACAGCCTATTCTGTGTACTCTGTACAGTTGCAGAATTATAAGAAATACTGTTAAGTTTTCAAACTAAAATATCAAAGTCACATATTCCATTCAGTGTCTTTCACCGCCGTTTAACAGCCTATTCTGTGTACTCTGCAGAGTTGCAAAATTATAAGAAATACTGTTAAGTTTTCAAACTCAAATATTAAAGTCACATATTCCATTCAGTGTCTTTCACCGCCGTTTAACAGCCTATTCTGTGTACTCTGTACAGTTGCAGAATTATAAGAAATACTGTTAAGTTTTCAAACTCAAATATTAAAGTCACATATTCCATTCAGTGTCTTTCACCGCCGTTTAACAGCCTATTCTGTGTACTCTGCAGAGTTGCAGAATTATAAGAAATAAAGAAATACTGTTAAGTTTTCAAACTCAAATATTAAAGTCACATATTCCATTCAGTGTCTTTCACCGCCGTTTAACAGCCTATTCTGTGTACTCTGCAGAGTTGCAGAATTATAAGAAATACTGTTAAGTTTTCAAACTCAAATATTAAAGTCACATATTCCATTCAGTGTGTTTCAACGCCGTTTAACAGCCTATTCTGTGTACTCTGTACAGTTGCAGAATTATAAGAAATACTGTTAAGTTTTCAAACTCAAATATTAAAGTCACATATTCCATTCAGTGTGTTTCAACGCCGTTTAACAGCCTATTCTGTGTACTCTGTACAGTTGCAGAATTATAAGAAATACTGTTAAGTTTTCAAACTCAAATATTAAAGTCACATATTCCATTCAGTGTGTTTCAACGCCGTTTAACAGCCTATTCTGTGTACTCTGTACAGTTGCAGAATTATAAGAAATACTGTTAAGTTTTCAAACTCAAATATTAAAGTCACATATTCCATTCAGTGTGTTTCAACGCCGTTTAACAGCCTATTCTGTGTACTGTGCAGAGTTGCAGAATAGGAAGAAATACTGTTAAGTCTTCAAACTAAAATATCAAAGTCACATATTCCATTCAGTGTGTTTCAACGCCGTTTAACAGCCTATTCTGTGTACTCTGTACAGTTGCAGAATTATAAGAAATACTGTTAAGTTTTCAAACTCAAATATTAAAGTCACATATTCCATTCAGTGTGTTTCAACGCCGTTTAACAGCCTATTCTGTGTACTCTGTACAGTTGCAGAATTATAAGAAATACTGTTAAGTTTTCAAACTCAAATATTAAAGTCACATATTCCATTCAGTGTCTTTCACCGCCGTTTAACAGCCTATTCTGTGTACTCTGCAGAGTTGCAGAATTATAAGAAATACTGTTAAGTTTTCAAACTCAAATATTAAAGTCACATATTCCATTCAGTGTGTTTCAACGCCGTTTAACAGCCTATTCTGTGTACTCTGTACAGTTGCAGAATTATAAGAAATACTGTTAAGTTTTCAAACTCAAATATTAAAGTCACATATTCTGTGTAAGATGAAGAAGGCGGGTAAAAAGGGACGGGGAAGTGGACGTGATCCTGAAAGTTCAGGGCGCGGGTCAGGACGCGGAGAAACTGTGCCTGGTGCCAGAGCACAAGAAAGAAAGACATCCACCATACCTAGCTTCATGTCTGATTTCACAGGGCGTCGCAGGACATCACTCTCGAGGTCCGACCAGTGCGAACAGGTGGTCGGTTGGATGACAGCTGATACTGCTTCCAGTCGGTTAAGCACCACCCTGTCTTCCACCAAGTCCACTCTCAGTAGCCAAGAGTCTGGTCAACATAATCCTCACTCTGATCATCCTTCCTCCCACCATACACGGTCTGGTCAAAGAAGTGATCCCACACTGGGATATAGTGATGAGCTCGTCTCATCACCAATCCTTCATTTGACCCTCTCTCCAAGCACGCTTGCAGAGGAACATGACATCTTGTGCCCTGATTCACAACCTCTAGAGGCTACCCAATCACAAGAAGATGACAGATGTGAACGGCATTTAAGGTCAAAGGAAGTAGTGGATGATGATGATGATGATGATGAGACACAGTTGCCATTAAATCAACCACTATTTCCGTCTCAAGACCTTGTTGAGGAGAATGTTATACAGTTGTCAATGACTGAGTATGTGGTGGGATCAAGACTTGAGGAGGATGATCAGAGTGAGGAAGTGGAGGAGGACTTGGTGGACGATGAGGTGACTGACCCCACCTGGGAAGGTGTAGAGCCGAGCGATGACAGCAGTCCTGAGGGTGAGCCATCTGCAGCACCGCAACAGGCTGGAAGAGGCAGTGGTGTGGCTACAGAAAGAAGGCGGACCGCACCAAACCGGCCCGCAAATGTTCCACGGAGCACCCCCTTGCGTAAATCTACCTTGCCAAAGGGTAGGTGTTCCGCGGTATGGCGTTTTTTTAAGGAAAGTGCGGACGACAAAAGAATTGTAGTTTGCAACCTGTGCCACACCAGAATGAGCCGAGGCATGAACACTAGAAACCTCACCACCACCAGCATGATCCGACACATGGCATCCAAGCACCGTAGTAAGTGGGAGGAACGCCTGGATCGCCCACCTGTGTCTGCAGGCCACACCACTGCCTCCTCTTCCCCTGTTTTCGGTGCCGGCCAATCGCCTGTCGAAGGCGCAGGCCCGCATACCTCCCGCCCTGCACCTGTACCATCTGAAGCACCATCAGCGACCACATCCACTTCCCTGTCCCAGCACAGCGTCCAAATGTCGTTACCCCAGGCATTTGAGCGCAAGAGAAAGTACCCAGCCACCCACCCACAGGCCATAGCACTAACCTCACACCTTTCAAAATTACTGGCCATCGAAATGCTGCCATTTAGGCTTGTGGACACTGAGTCCTTCCGCAGCCTGATGGCAGCAGCTGTCCCTCGGTACGCGGTCCCCAGCCGCCACTACTTTTCCCGGTGTGCCATCCCCGCATTACACCACCATGTGTCCCGTAACATCACCCGTGCCCTGACCAACGCAGTTACTGGGAAGGTCCACTTAACGACTGACACATGGACAAGTGCTTGTGGCCAGGGACGCTACATTTCCCTGACGGCACACTGGGTGAATGTCGTGGAGGCTGGGAGCGACTCGGACCCTGGGATGGCACGGGTGCTACCCACGCCGAGGATTGCGGGCCCTACCTCCATCAGGGTTTCCACCAGCACCTACGTTATTGGCTCCTCCTCCTCCGTTTCCACCTCCGAATTCTCTACACACACCGCCACTCCCCCATCAGCCAGTAGCTGGAAGCAGTGTAGCACTGCAGTGGGGAAGCGTCAACAGGCCGTGCTGAAGCTGATCTGCCTTGGGGACAAACAGCACACGGCCTCAGAGCTGTTGCAGGGGATTAGTCACCAGACCGAGCAGTGGCTCTCGCCACTCAACCTGCAAGCAGGCATGGTTGTGTGTGATAATGGGCGTAACTTGGTGGCGGCTTTGGAGCTCGGCAAGCTCACACACGTACCATGCCTAGCGCATGTATTTAATTTAGTGGTACAGCGATTTCTAAAAACCTACCCCAATGTGCATGATCTCTTGACCAAGGTGCGCCGCGTGTGTGCACATTTCCGTAAGTCATCAACAGCTTCGGCCGGCCTGTTGAAGCTGCAGCAGCGCTTACAATTGCCAGCTCACCGGCTGCTGTGTGACGTGAGCACGCGCTGGAACTCCACCTTCCACATGTTGGCCCGGCTTTGTGAGCAGCAGAGGGCAGTAGTGGAGTACCAGCTGTTACACGGTCGTCGCCTCTCCGTTCAACTTCATGTAATCAGAAGTGAGGAGTGGGAATGGATGTCAGACCTCTGCGAGGTTTTACGCAATTTTGAGGAATCGACACAGATGGTGAGCGGCGATAACGCTATTATCAGTGTAACCATCCCACTTCTGTGTCTACTGAAACGCTCGCTGCTCACAATTAAAACCGACGCTTTGCATGTGGAAGAGGTGGAAATGGGGGAGGAAGAGCTTACACAAGGTGATAGCCAGAGCACCCTCACTTCGTCTTCTCAGCGACAATTGGAGGAGGCGGAGGAGGAGGAGAAGGAGGAGGAGGAAGACACGGTTGCCTCCGCTACAGAGGGTAGCCATGGAACTTTAGTTCCATCTCTTCAGCGTGGGTGGGCAGAAGAGGAGGAAGAGGATGAGGATATTGAGAGTCAGCCTCCTGGTGAGGACAGCGAAATCTTGACTGTTGGTACTCTGGCACACATGGCTGACTTTATGTTAGGCTGCCTTTCCCGTGACCCACGCGTTGTACGCATTTTAGACAACACGGATTACTGGGTGTTCACCCTTCTGGACCCCCGCTACAAAGAGAATTTCTCATCTCTCATTCCTCCGGTGGAGAGGACAAGCAAAATGGTGCAATACCAGAAGGTTCTTGTTGAAAAATTGCTCCAAAATTTTCCATCTGACAACGCTGGCGGCAGAGTACGTGCTACCTTGGCCAACCGAGAAGGGGAGAAAAGGGGAGCACACAGCAGTTCCGAGAAAGGCAGGGCAACACTCTCCAAGGCGTGGGACACCTTCATGACACCCCGGCAGCACCCTCACCCTGATGCGCAGCCTAGTGTCACAAGGAGGGAAAAGTTTTGGAAGATGGTGAAGGAGTACGTAGACCGTGTCAGCGTCCTCAATGATCCTTCTGTGCCTTACAACTACTGGGTGTCCAAGCTGGACACGTGGTATGAACTGGCACTCTACGCCTTGGAGGTGCTGGCCTGCCCTGCCGCCAGCGTTCTGTCTGAGCGGGTATTTAGTGCTGCTGGTGGCATCATAACAGATAAGCGTATCCGCCTTTCCATCGACAATGCTGATAGGTTGACACTTATAAAAATGAACAAGGCCTGGATTTCCCCTGACTTCTCCACTCCACTGGAGGAAAGCCCCGGGGGAACATAAACTCACTTTATATATGTTATTTACAATGATGGGAATACTCTGTATTCCCATTCACCCCTTCCACCCAAAAAACGGGTATATGGTTGACTCTTAATCTTCTCATCCTCCTCCTCCTCTTCCATATGCCCTGGGATATAATTTTTATATAGGGCCAGCTCACCAGCGTGCCCTGGGATATAATTTTTATATAGGGCCAGCTCACCAGCGGGCCCTGTGATATAATTTTTATATAGGGCCAGCTCACCAGCGGGCCCTGTTTGCCAATTTTTATATAGGTCAGCTCACCAGCGGGCCTTCTCATATAATGTTTTATTGGGTCAGCTCTCTAGCGGGCCCTCTCATATAATGTTTTATAGCGTCAGCTCACTAGCGGGCCTTCGCATATAATGTTTAGGATGGTCAGCTCTGCAGCAGACCCTCACCCATAATGTTTTAGATGGTCAGCTCAGCGCACGTTTCCCTCTTAATCATGGCCTCAGTTCTGAAAATCAAGGAAATTTTTGAGAGAATTTGCCTCTGCGCACGTTTCCCTCTTAATCATGGCCTCAGTTCTGAAAATCAAGGAAATTTTTGGGAGAATTTGCAGATGATATACAAGTAAATATACAGCAAATATTGTTTGGTAACAATTTTTCGCCTAAAGTCGTTTTTATTTTCCTTTTTGTGTGTTTTATGGTCAGTCTGTAAAAATGGCGTACTACGGGCGAAAGATCGTTCCCAGCAGCGATGTTGGAGTCCAAGGTGCATCCAGACATCCTCCCTATGCTGTCCCTGAACCATTTCTGTAGTGTTTCCATCTTTTTCTGCCCTTTTCCTATGGACCAGGCACCCTCCCCTCATCAGAGCAGGGGGTGCCTGGTGTAATGCTCGAGTCCTCCCATTGACTTCAATGGGGCTCGGATGCTCGGCCGAGCACTCGAGCCTCAGGGGGTGCTCGGTCAGAGCACCCGAACATCCGAGCATTGGGGTGCTCGCTCATCACTACTTATATTGTTCTTCATGTTTTTTTAATGCCTACAAAAAAAAATAAAGTTAAAATGAAGTATTACTATCCCTTTAAGTAGGCTGATCAGTAGATTTAATGTTCACACCTCCATCATGCTCATTGCACAAGATAAGCGCAGTGCTTAGTTGGGGACATGGGCAATACCAGCACAGTGGCTTTCTCACATATTGCCTGTGTGAACAATGCCTAAAAGGGACAACTTAATTTCCAGTTAGGTTAACAATGCCTTGGAGACCTTTCTAGCATGTGACAGGTTAAACACCCCATTGAAATCGAAGGGAATTTCTTTAGTCGACCCCCATGCCACAGATAGCTTGGTCAAGAATTGCTCATATTTTGTTTGAGTGGGGAGGCAGTGTTCAATGCAAAAATAAAAAGCATACACAATGACTGAATAATGTAGGCATCCATCAGAAATCCATAGTGTTACCTTGTATTTGATCTTATTTGATGTTGGAGTAAAATAATTTTGATCACTTTATAAATTGTTTTGAGTTACATGAGCAGAATATAGAAGACTGGGATAGACTGCAATGGGGTGAATGCAGTGAATACGATATGGGGGGAGGGTCTGCTATATGGCTGAGGTCAAACTGGTATCTTGCCTAGGGCCCTGTGAAGTGTTAATCCAGCTCTGATTATGTTTATAAACCATTTAACTTGGCTAAACAAAATAAAACATGGGAAATGGAGGGGCTGGGAATGTCATCCATACACTATTAAGGTACAAAGCAGCAGATATATTTTTTTAGTAAATGATCACATAATTCTTTTATTAGTACCTATACCCTTTATTTGAGCACCTGGTTTCCTGGACTGCTTATCGCAAAACCTATGGAGTGCCAGTGATATAAATTTGGCTTTATAGTGGTACTTGTCTAAGAGCAAGCCTGTGTAAATATTCCTGTATCAGGTTATTCCTCAAGAATGGAGGTCCATGAGTGGAATAACCTTGGCAAGTTCAGGAGACAAATAGCATGAAGGGGTTATTTGTGCAAAAACGATTAGGTTAAGCTAGCTTAGTAAGTAGAATTCAGTCTGGAATCAGGAAACAAAGTGAATAATTTTGGAGATGAGAGAGAGGAAATGGAGCAGAAAGTCAACTAGGGTTTCCAGAGATCATAGAAAAGCGGCAATGTGCTTGTGGAGATTGCATAGAGCTTCTCCATTTCAATTAATGGATGGACCTTAGCTACCTGGAGTTGAAGCGATGGTAAAGATAAGATGTTCCATTCCGAGGGAATTAACGCTTTAGCTGTGTTTAACAGTATGCTAAACACACAGGGGGTCTTTTTTTAGGTATTTTAAAGAAAGGGGAAGAACTGGTGGAGTGATATAACACATAATACTAGGTTGTAATGGATAGTGGTAGATACGTTTAATTCAGAGAGATGATACTGTTTTTCCAGTACTGGACTATAAGGGCAATTCTACCCAGATGTGCTTCATATAACCAATACGAGAAAAACATCTCCAACATAGGGGGAACCATTTGGATAAAATCTAGAAATCACAGAGTTCTATATCAATAAGTGATTATACAAAGGTACTTTGGTATTCGGTGATACCTTTTTTATTGCACGTACAGTTTTATATTTCAGGATAAACTATTGAGAGATCAATTCTCTTTCAAAGGTCAAGCAATATTGAATCACAAATTCTATATTCTATGTAATATTTGTAGCCAGCCAAGTGGTTTAAAGGGATAGTAATGTTTCATAATAAAAGCAGCTCTAATTAATCATCATAGTATTTTTGGACTTTGGAGAATGTTATTTCAATTCTGTCAGAGTTGTAGTTCAAGAGTAATTGAATGACAAAGTATCCCCCTCCCGCCCCTTTTACTGATGTAACACTGACCAGCCAGAGCATAAGGGAGGTGCCCAGGCAGATTGCAGAGAAGGACAATCTTCAATTAAGATAAGGGAAAAACCTGAAAAACTTGTCAAGGGGGGGCAGGGCTTTCATTGTTTTCATAGGAAGAAGATTGTCCCCAGCTGTTATCTGTCTGGTCTATGGACTGCATTCCACATCTGAGAAGAGATGGCTTACACTAGGTAAAAGGGGCAGGAGGGGAAACTTTGCTTCTGAATATCTCTCAAACCATAAAGGTTTGAGAGATAAGACTTACATTGTTCTTCATGTTTTTTTAATGCCTACAAAATAAAATAAAGATAAAAAAAAAGTATTACTATCCCTTTAAGATGTATTTCCCTACTGATGTGTTAATAGCTCAGCAAATTCTATGTGTGGAGAGTCGGTAACTTGCAATCAAAAATGGAGTATGTTAATTCATACGGCCTGTTCGAATAACTGCAAAGTTCACAAGATAGATAATAGTTCATGATACTTACAGCGAAAGCTTGGAGTGGGTAAGCAAGGTGATATCTATGCATGTAAATGGAGTCGGTAATAAATAAAGGGTGTCTGAGAAGTAGTTTGGATGCAGAGCAGCGAGAAGATGAGGTAGATGGGAAATCTACAGAGAAAGCACTAGTTTTAGGGATTTCTAGTAATGAGTAGTGATGAGCGAGCATGCTCGGCCGAAGCTCGGTTCGGCTCGAGCATCGCTCTGCTCGGCACATGGCGGTACTCGTACGAGTACCGCATGTGCTCGCCCGCCATGTTCGGGTCTCCTCCCCGCACGTTTCGCGGCTGCTGCGCAGCCAATAAACGTGCGGGGAGGCTCTGACATCAGTGTAATGCCAGCAGCCATGTTGGCTGCTGGCATTACACTGATTGGCTGGCCAGAACCCGTGATCGGGTGCTGTATAGCACCTGACCAGCGAGTTCGGCTCAGTCTTAGCCAGGGAGAGATGAGGATAGGAAGGGAAAGTCAGTGTAGGGAGAAGAAAAGCGAGTTTGAACAAAAAAAAGACCCAAAAGTCCTTTTTAGGACTACTGTGTGTGGGGGCAGCAGATATATTTTGTTTTGGGGGGCAGATTTGAAAAAAAAAACGTCACATATTCCGTTCACTGTGCCTAGCCGCAGATTAGCAGCACATTCTGTTTAGTGTGCAAAGTTTCAGATTAGCAGCACATTCTGTTTAGTGTGCAAAGTTGGAGATTAGCAGCACATTCTTTTTAGTGTGCAAAGTTGCAGATTAGCAGCACATTCTGTTTAGTGTGCAAAGTTGCAGATTAGCAGCACATTCTGTTCAGTGTGCAAAGTTGCAGATTAGCAGCACATTCTTTTTAGTGTGCAAAGTTGCAGATTATCAGCACATTCTGTTTAGTGTGCAAAGTGTAAAAAATAAAAGTCACTTATTCCGTTCACTGATCCTAGCCGCAGATAAACAGCACATTCTGTTTAGTGTGCAAAGTTGCAGATTATCAGCACATTCAGTTTAGTGTGTAAAGTGTAAAAAATAAAAGTCACTTATTCCGTTCACTGATCCTAGCCGCAGATAAGCAGCATATTCTGTTTAGTGTGCAAAGTTGCAGATTATCAGCACATTCAGTTTAGTGTGCAAAGTGTAAAAAATAAAAGTCACTTATTCCGTTCACTGATCCTAGCCGCAGATAAGCAGCACATTCTGTTTAGTGTGCAAAGTTGCAGATTAGCAGAACATTCTGTTTAGTGTGCAAAGTGTAAAAACTAAAAGTCACATATTCCATTCACTGTGCGTAGCCGCAGATAAGCAGCATATTCTTTTTAGTGTGCAAAGTTGCAGATTATCAGCACATTCTGTTTAGTGTGCAAAGTGTAAAAAATAAAAGTCACTTATTCCGTTCACTGATCCTAGCCGCAGATAAGCAGCACATTCTGTTTAGTGTGCAAAGTTGCAGATTAGCAGAACATTCTGTTTAGTGTGCAAAGTGTAAAAACTAAAAGTCACATATTCCATTCACTGTGCCTAGCCACAGATAAGCAGCATATTCTTTTTAGTGTGCAAAGTTGCAGATTATCAGCACATTCTGTTTAGTGTGCAAAGTGTAAAAAATAAAAGTCACTTATTCCGTTCACTGATCCTAGCCGCAGATAAGCAGCATATTCTGTTTAGTGTGCAAAGTTGCAGATTATCAGCACATTCAGTTTAGTGTGCAAAGTGTAAAAAATAAAAGTCACTTATTCCGTTCACTGATCCTAGCCGCAGATAAGCAGCACATTCTGTTTAGTGTGCAAAGTTGCAGATTAGCAGAACATTCTGTTTAGTGTGCAAAGTGTAAAAACTAAAAGTCACATATTCCATTCACTGTGCCTAGCCGCAGATAAGCAGCATATTCTGTTTAGTGTGCAAAGTTGCAGATTATCAGCACATTCAGTTTAGTGTGCAAAGTGTAAAAACTAAAAGTCACATATTCCATTCACTGTGCCTAGCCGCAGATAAGCAGCATATTCTTTTTAGTGTGCAAAGTTGCAGATTATCAGCACATTCTGTTTAGTGTGCAAAGTGTAAAAAATAAAAGTCACTTATTCCGTTCACTGATCCTAGCCGCAGATAAGCAGCATATTCTGTTTAGTGTGCAAAGTTGCAGATTATCAGCACATTCAGTTTAGTGTGCAAAGTGTAAAAACTAAAAGTCACATATTCCGTTCACTGTGCCTAGCCGCAGATAAGCAGCATATTCTGTTTAGTGTGCAAAGTTGCAGATTATCAGCACATTCAGTTTAGTGTGCAAAGTGTAAAAACTAAAAGTCACATATTCCATTCACTGTGCCTAGCCGCAGATAAGCAGCATATTCTGTTTAGTGTGCAAAGTTGCAGATTATCAGCACATTCTGTTTAGTGTGCAAAGTGTTAAAAATAAAAGTCACATATTCTGTTCACTGTGCCTAGCCGCAGATAAGCAGCACATTCTGTTTAGTGTGCAAAGTTGCAGATTTGCAGCACATATTCCGTGTAATATGAAGAAGGCGGGTAAAAAGGGACGGGGAAGTGGACGTGATCCTGATAGTTCAGGGCGCGGGTCAGGACGCGTAGAAACTGTGCCTGGTGCCAGAGCACAAGAAAGAAAGACATCCACCATACCTAGCTTCATGTCTCAGTTTACAGGGCGTCGCAGGACATCACTCTCGAGGTCAGACCACTGCGAACAGGTGGTCGGTTGGATTTCAGCTGACACTGCTTCCAGTCGGTTAAGCACCACCCTGTCTTCCACCAAGTCCACTCTCAGTAGCCAAGAGTCTGGTCAACATAATCCTCACCCTGATCATCCTTCCTCCCACCATAGAGGGTCTGGTCAAAGAAGTGATCCCACACTGGGATATAGTGAGGAGCTCGTCTCATCACCAATCCTTAATTTGAACCTCTCTCCAAGCACGCTTGCAGAGGAACATGAAATCTTGTGCCCTGATTCACAACCTCTAGAGGGTACCCAATCACAAGAAGATGACAGAGGGGAACGGCATTTAAGGTCAAAGGAAGTGGATGATGATGATGATGAGACACAGTTGCCATCAAATCAACCACTTTTACTGTCTCAAGACCTTGATGAGGAGGATGATATACAGTTGTCAATGACTGAGTATGTGGTGGGATCAAGAAATGAGGAGGATGATCAGAGTGAGGAAGTGGAGGAGGACTTGGTGGACGATGAGGTGACTGACCCCACCTGGGAAGGTGGAGAGCCGAGCGATGACAGCAGTCCTGAGGGTGAGCCATCTGCAGCACCGCAACAGGCTGGAAGAGGCAGTGGTGTGGCTACAGAAAGAAGGCGGACAGCACCAAACCGGCCCGCAAATGTTCCACGGAGCACCCCCTTGCGTAAATCTCCCTTGCCAAGGGCTAGGTGTTCCGCGGTATGGCGTTTTTTTAAGGAAAGTGCAGACGACAAAAGAATTGTAGTTTGCAACCTGTGCCACACCAGAATGAGCCGAGGCATGAACACTAGAAACCTCACCACCACCAGCATGATCCGACACATGGCATCCAAGCACCGTAATAAGTGGAAGGAACGCCCGGATCGCCAATCTGTGTCTGCAGGCCACACCACTGCCTCCTCTTCCCCTGTTTTCGGTGCCGGCCAATCGCCTGTCGAAGGCGCAGGCCCGCATACCTCCCACCCTGCACCTGTACCATCTGAAGCACCATCAGCGACCACATCCACTTCCCTGTCCCAGCGCAGCGTCCAAATGTCGTTACCCCAGGCATTTGAGCGCAAGCGAAAATACCCAGCCACCCACCCACAGGCCATAGCACTAACCTCACACCTTTCCAAATTACTGGCCATCGAAATGCTGCCATTTAGGCTTGTGGAGACTGAGTCCTTCCGCAGCCTGATGGCAGCAGCTGTCCCTCGGTACGCAATCCCCAGCCGCCACTACATTTCCCGGTGTGCCGTCCCCGCCTTACATCACCATGTGTCCCGTAACATCACCCGTGCCCTGACCAACGCAGTTACTGGGAAGGTCCACTTAACGACTGACACATGGACAAGTGCTTGTGGCCAGGGACGCTACATTTCCCTGACGGCACACTGGGTGAATGTCGTGGAGGCTGGGAGCGACTCGGACCCTGGGATGGCACAGGTGCTACCCACGCCGAGGATTGCGGGTCCTACCTCCATCAGGGTTTCCGCCAGCACCTACGTTAATGGCTCCTCCTCCTCCGTTTCTACCTCCGAATTCTCTGCGCGCAGCGCCACTCACCCATCAACCGGTAGCTGGAAGCAGTGTAGCACTGCAGTGGGGAAGCGTCAACAGGCCGTGCTGAAGCTGATCTGCCTTGGGGACAAACAGCACACGGCCTCAGAGCTGTTGCAGGGGATTAGTCACCAGACCGAGCAATGGCTCTCGCCACTCAACCTGCAACCAGGCATGGTTGTGTGTGATAATGGGCGTAACTTGGTGGCGGCTTTGGAGCTCGGCAAGCTCACACACGTACCATGCCTGGCGCATGTATTTAATTTAGTGGTTCAGTGATTTCTAAAAACCTACCCCAATGTGCATGATCTCTTGACCAAGGTGCGCCGCGTGTGTGCACATTTCCGTAAGTCATCAACAGCTTCAGCCGGCCTGTTGAAGCTGCAGCAGCGCTTACAATTGCCAGCTCACCGGCTGCTGTGTGACGTGAGCATGCGCTGGAACTCCACCTTCCACATGTTGGCCCGGCTTTGTGAGCAGCAGAGGGCAGTAGTGGAGTACCAGCTGTTACACGGTCGTCGCCTCTCCGTTCAACTTCCTCTAATCAGAAGTGAGGAGTGGGAATGGATGTCAGACCTCTGTGAGGTTTTACGCAATTTTGAGGAATCGACACAGATGGTGAGCGGCGATAACGCTATTATCAGTGTAACCATCCCACTTCTGTGTCTACTGAAACGCTCGCTGCTCACAATTAAAACCGACGCTTTGCATGTGGAAGAGGTGGAAATGCGGGAGGAAGAGCTTACACAAGGTGATAGCCAGAGCACCCTCACTTCGTCTTCTCAGCGACAATTGGAGGAGGCGGAGGAGGAGGAGGAGGAGGAGGAGGAAGACACGGTTGCCTCCGCTACAGAGGGTAGCCATGGAACTTTAGTTCCATCTCTTCAGAGTGGGTGGGCAGAAGAGGAGGAAGAGGATGAGGAGATTGAGAGTCATCCTCCTGGTGAGGACAGCGAAATCTTGCCTGTTGGTACTCTGGCACACATGGCTGACTTTATGTTAGGCTGCCTTTCCCGTGACCCACGCGTTATACGCATTTTAGACAACACGGATTACTGGGTGTTCACCCTTCTGGACCCCCGCTACAAAGAGAATTTCTCATCTCTCATTCCTCCGGTGGAGAGGACAAGCAAAATGGTGCAATACCAGAAGGTTCTTGTTGAAAAATTGCTCCAAAATTTTCCATCTGACAACGCTGGCGGCAGAGTACGTGCTACCTTGGCCAACCGAGAAGGGGAGAAAAGGATAGCACACAGCAGTTCCGACAAAGGCAGGGCAACACTCTCCAAGGCGTGGGACACCTTCATGACACCCCGCCAGCACCCTCACCCTGATGCGCAGCCTAGTGTCACAAGGAGGGAAAAGTTTTGGAAGATGGTGAAGGAGTACGTAGCAGACCGTGTCAGCGTCCTCAATGATCCCTCTGTGCCTTACAACTACTGGGTGTCCAAGCTGGACACGTGGTATGAACTGGCACTCTACGCCTTGGAGGTGCTGGCCTGCCCTGCCGCCAGCGTTCTGTCTGAGCGGGTATTTAGTGCTGCTGGTGGCATCATAACAGATAAGCGTATCCGCCTTTCCACCGAAAATGCTGATAGGTTGACACTTATAAAAACCAGCGGGCCCTGTGATATAATTTTTATATAGGACCAGCTCACCAGCGGGCGCTGTTTGACAATTTTTGTATAGGTCAGCTCACCAGCGGGCCTTCTCATATAATGTTTTATTGGGTCAGCTCTCTAGCGGGCCCTCTCATATAATGTTTTATAGCATCAGCTCACTAGCGGGCCTTCGCATATAATGTTTAGGATGGTCAGCTCCGCAGCAGACCCTCACCCATAATGTTTTAGATGGTCGGCTCAGCGCACGTTTCCCTCTTAATCATGGCCCCAGTTCAGAAAAATCGAGGAAATTTTTGGGAGAATTTGCCTCTGCGCACGTTTCCCTCTTAATCATGGCCCAAGTTCAGAAAAATCGAGGAAATTTTTGGGAGAATTTGCCTCTGCGCACGTTTCCCTCTTAATCATGGCCCCAGTTCCGAAAAATCGAGGAAATTTTTTGCAGAATTTGCCTCTGCGCACGTTTCCCTCTTAACAAGTAAATATACAGCAAATACTGTTTGGTAACAATTTTTCGCCTAAAGTCGTTTTTATCTTCCTTTTTGTGTGTTTTACGGTCAGTCTGTAAAAATGGCGTACTACGGGCGAAAGATCGTTCCCAGCAGCGATGTTGGAGTCCAAGATGCATCCAGACATCCTCCCTATGCTGTCCCTGAACCATTTCTGTGGTGTTTCCATCATTTTCTGCCCTTTTTCTATGGACCAGGCACCCTTCCCTCATCAGAGCAGGGGGTGCCTGGTGTAATGCTCGAGTCCTCCCATTGACTTCAATGGGGCTCGGGTGCTCGGCCGAGCACTCGAGCCTCCGGGGGCACTCGGTCAGAGCACCCGAACACCCGAGCATTGGGGTGCTCGATCATCACTAGTAATGAGTTAAAAATCTCAGCTCTTTATTGAGTCATTTTTCAGGAATTTTAAAGAGCACTATCATCCTTAGTTCAAATGTATTTTTTTCTTGGATGCTTTCAAAACTACCTTTAATGAGTGATTATCTAATAGTTTGTCTAGAGAGGCAGTATTTCTAACCCAGCCATACTTAAGTACATATTTTAATCTAGTTGGTGATGTCTAGCATGACATGCAGTTCCTGTTGTCAGTGTTTTAGATCAGTGGTTCTCAACCCGTGCCCTCAGTTGCTACTAACAGGCCAGGATTTTAGAATTTCCTTTTAAGAGCACAGGTGAGTTAATCAATACAACTGAACCTCTGATCAACACACTTGTGTTCTAGCAGGGAAATTCCTAAGTCCTGGCCTGTTAGTGGCCACTGAGGGCACGGGTTGAGAACCTCTGTTTTAGATAATAATTTGACTTTACTATGTTCTTAGGAAAAAGGAGTTTATACATTTTAGAGAAGGTTTTAGTTGGAATGTAGTTTTAGGTTAATACATTCTCAAAATGGGACACATTTCTGGAGGAGTAGCCCCTAGTCATTAATCCAAGAAATAGAGGCATATATACCTGTATCTTCATTCTGATATAGAGGACAGGTTGTAATCTCTTGTTAAAAATTCTAAATCAGTTAAAAGCTGCACTATATAGCATGGATAGTTAAGGATTTCCAGTTATGAAACATGGCAGAGCATAATGGGATATCACTTCCAATGACAATTAATATAATAAGGACGGAATTTGTTCAAAAGACAATTGAATAACTATACTTGTCATCAACATATACCATTGGTAAATAAATACATGAGGAACACATTTAAATTAAGGCAATGTGACTGTACAATGAGATTCACAGTAAAAAGTGGAGGAAGAAACAGGCTTTCAAATTTGTATCAGTCAGTCAGGTTAGATGCATTGTTTTAAAAATGTAAAGAATCTGCAAACAAGCAATTAAGCTATCTAAAACTGAAAATAAGAAAATAATTGAAAAAGGCAGAAAGACAAATCCTAAAAACTCCTCCAAGTATATATATATATATATATATATATATATATATATAGAGAGAGAGAGAGAGAGAGAGAGAGAGAGAGCAGAAGGACAAAGGTTGATACTGAGACAAGGGAATCGATAAATAGGAAGCACAATTGACAGGCTTTTGACAAACAGAGAAGCACAACATTCTCCACAAGGTACATGATTAACTGAGAACATAGTCAAAAAGAGACTTGAAAATATTAGGTTGAATAAAACATCTGGACACGATCACTTACATCCAACCCAAGGGTACTTTAGGAGCTTAGTTCAGTAATAGCAAGACTATTATACTTAATATTCATTGATGAAATCTAAGCCAGTGTAATACCATTGTTTAAAAAGGAGTCAAGACGTGAACCTTGAAATTATAGACTTATAAGTTTGACTTCCATTGTGGGTCAGCTACTAGAGGGTTTACCAAAGGACAGAATTCAGGAGTATGATTACCAACAATATAATTAGCCAAAGCATTTGAGAGACTCTGTGGATGAACAAAACCAATGTTGTCTGTTCTACGGCTTGTTACCACTCAAGAACATCACAACTCAGTAACGCCATCATAAAGGAGAAATGTCTACGCACATATTAAACTGATTATGTCCAAAAGAAGGCCAAAGTTCCCAAGTGATGAACAAATCCCCTCTTCACAGACTAACCTCAGACATGTATTTTGACTTTTCTTTTTTTTTTTTTTTTTTTTTTTTTTTTTTTTTTTTTTTTTTTTTTTTTACCTCATCAGTAACTTCCAGACTGTTTTTCTAACACTGAGAGCAAAGGGACCATGTCTTGACTACCCTTTACTCTTAGAGAGACCCCCCCAAAGAACTTTCAAAAAACATTCCGTGTGTCAAAGGCTGTGAGGTTGAACAAAAATAATTTTACCTGTTGTACAGCTAGTCATAAAACAAGCCACACGTGCTTTTGTTCCTCCTCAGAGCCTCTCACATTTTAGTATGTTTTTGAATACTCTTAGTGTACCTCCCTAAGACTGAAGTGTAATCCATATGTGGACCCCTTTGCTCTAGGTGGCTAGGGAAAACCACTATACATTTCTTATGATTAGGTCCATCAAGGCTCTGGTTTATGGGTTGGTATTTCTGTGAGGTGTAGAGGTTCTTGTCATTTTATAAGTTGACTGCCCTTTTGGGTGTGTTTGACTAGTATGTGTGAAAAATGTATTCTCTGATATGGCACTAAAGAGCTAAAATGTGATTCCTCTGAGCAGTGACTAGCTGTGGAACAAGCTAATTGAGCTTTGTTTGTCCTCAGAGCCTCATATTTTGGTATGGTTTTTCCTAATTGTGCATCTTTTACATATGCAAATTACCCTTGGCATTGGTTACCCTAAGGGTAATAGGTGTAGACCCCTTGTTCACAGTACCTAGAGAGGTTAGCTACACCTCACTGATGAGATGTAACAAGGCACTTTATGACTTCAGTGCTATTTTGGCAAAAACAGTATGATGTACCTTAAAACACTTTCTCTGGGCATAAGGTACTAGTGAGCTAAAAGAAACTGCACCCTAGCTATGACCTCATTCCTATAGAGCCTGCTAAATTTTAGGCCTGGCTCATTCCTAGTTGAGTGCCTCTGACTAGTTATTTTGCATATGCAAATTACCATTGGGAATGGTCACCCTAAAGGTAATAGGGGAATCCAGACATGGACCCCTTGCTCACAGTGCCTAGAGAGATCAGCTACAACTCACGGGTGAAGATCAGCAAGTCTGAAACTTAAGAGATGTCTATAATTGCCTTCTTTTCTTCTCCGGAGAAGAGTGGACTGGTACTTTTTTGCAAGAGAGAGTTCCGGCTCACATGCTGGATTCCCCCATCAGAGGAGTAGGTGTTAATGGGGAACAACTGGTAAGGAGAAGAAGCTGAGTTTGACAGGTTGCGATACAGAGCTGTACTGCAGCATGCCTGGAAGTGACATCACTTGACAGAATTAAAAAGCCCAAATCTCCAGTAATACTGCATTTTTATAAAACAAAATCCAGACTGAAAATGTATTGCCATTGAAGATTTATATAAGAAGCAGTTTACTGGAGGTAAGCGTTCCTCTTTAAGAACTGAAATATGAGCTGCCAAACAAGCTCCTTTATTTTAAACAATGATGCGGAAAGATAACTTTCAGTGAACATGAAGTCAACCACCAAGGAGATTGGGTTGTAGCATCAAGTGAAATACAGTTGTTACAAAAAAGACTATGTTAGTGTTTTACAAAGAAACAAAAATAATACTATATAATGTTTTAAAGGAGCAGTACACTTAAAAAAAAAATACATATATATATATATTATAGAGCTTTTCATGCTGAGTAGAACAAGATCACTCCAACTTCTGTCAGTTGTTTTATTCAAATGATATAACAATTCAAATAATCAGGAAGTTAATTTACTTCGCATTTACTTCCTGATTGTTCTGACAGGAAGTGACTCAGCAGTTCCTATCACATTCTATGGAGAACTGTAAGTCACTGACTTTCCTCTCCATTATAATGAAACAGAATAACTAATTGGAATTTGACCACTAGAGTGCACTGCTAATGTAGAAAAAAACAGGTTTAAACAGTAATAACTCCGGAAATATGCATATATCAGCAGTGGGAGTACTCTAACTTTACTCAACAGGACATGCCCTACAATATATTTTTTTTCATAAAAAAAGTTTACTGCTCTTTTAAATAGGCCATTAATGGGAAAATAGCACCATCTTAACCCTTCCCATTTAGTTTTCTATAGCCAGAAACACCTAATGATCCCTCTGAATTTTGCCACTGTGCTTTTGTCCCAGAGATATTGTCATCAGTCTACCCTGGATGCCATGTCCATGGAAGTATTAACTAGTTGGACTGGAGGACCTCTAATTCTGCTCACTGTACATGGAGATCTTTACTCTTTAGGAACAACAGGGGGTCTCTAATTCCAACCGGGTGCTGTGGTTAACTCTTGCAGAGCCGTGACGCTCCCGCTACTCCTGCTGAGCCGGCCGCGTTTGGGCCTTGGTAGACGGCGGCTCATATTGTCATTCCCATAAGCAGAGTAGTCGGTATCCGGTTACATGCCGGTTTGGTCTCTTGGCTCTTGCACTTTTTGCACCAGTGGTTCCGTTATACGCCCGGAGGGGCTATTGGCTCAAGCAATCACTGTACAGTTGGTTTCCTATACGCCCGTGGGGGCTAGCGAGTCATGCTCTTGCAGTGCAAAGTGTCTTGTCATACGCCCGTGGGGGCTACTCGGCTCCAGCTATCACTGTACGGTTGGCCTCGTTTACACACCTGTGGGGGCTAGCGATTCACGCTCTTGCAGCATCAGTAGTCTCCAGTATACTTCCGTGGGGGCTAACGACTCATGCTTCAGCATTACTAGTGGTCTCCGTTATACGCCCGTGGGGGCTATTCGCTACTTCTCTAAAGTGTTCTGTGTCAGTCTCTGAATTATCCAAGCAGCTTACTACATCAGTGGACTTATAGTGCTGTGCTATCTCGCACCTATTGCTGCCTTTTCTTCACCTTGGGCATGCCAAACACCACAACAGAGACTGACGAGTTCTATGTGTTGACTATTGATTGCCTATTATTATTTTGAGCCTGTCCTGTGACAGTATATGTATCATCTGTATCCTGTATACTGGTCCTGTGAAGGTCTCTGTGTCTATCTCTTGCTATATACTGTGTGGCCTATTGAGGGCGACCTTGTACATTATTTTTTTGTTTTAATAAAATTGTGTTTTATTCAAACCTGCTGTCTGAGTGTCTGAAAACTGTTACAGGTTACCTTCCTTAGGCCCGTTCATGTTTATGGGAAAAGTAGACATGTTGGTGTGTTGTACTCCCAGAACAGCATCTAACCTTTCTGATCAGAGGATTAAACTAGTTCCTTGTTCAAAATCTTGGATTTTGAGGAAAATAACTGAAAGGGGTAGTAATACGTCATTATAAAAGCAGCTCTAATTAATCTTCATAGTATGTGGGCCTTGGTGAGTGTTATTTCAATTCTGTCAGAGTTGTAGTTCAAGAATAATTGAATGATAAAGTATCCCCCTCCCGCCTCTTCTAATGATGTAACACTGCTCAGCTTACAGCAGCGGGGAGTGTCAAGGTAGATTGCAGAGAGGGACAGTCTTCAATTAAGATATGGGGAAAAGCTGAAAAACTTGTCTAGGGGGGCAGTGCTTTCATTGTTCTCACAGTAAGAATATTGACCCTTGATGTGAGCTGTCTGGTCTATTGACTGGATTCCACATCTGAGGAGTGGGGGCTTACACTAGGTAAAAGTGGCGGGAGGGGAAACTTTATCATTCAATTACTCTTGAACTACAATGCTCACAGTATTGAAATAACACTCTCTATGGCTCAAATACTATGAAGATTAATTGGACCTGCTGTTTTTGTGAAACATTACTATCACTTTAAGAATCCCTGAAACCGGATTTTACTGGCAGAATCCATGTATGCCCAGGGTTGCCATGCCCTATCTTCCAAAAATATGGTGAATTGCACCCATGATGCTGTTCACATGACTGAAACACATTTTGCTGCAACTCTTTAGTGACTAGAGATGGTTTCTGGAGTGTTGCAACAGTTAGAGTCTGCACTCTATACAAAGGGATTACTGTAACGTCAATATTATTCTTTATATAGAGCAACTAATTCTGCAGCGCTGTACAATAGGAATAGATATACAGATATATTAAACAGTACAAATGAAACATGCAAAAAACAGAAGGATCAGAGGGTCCTGCTTGTGAGAGCTTACAGCACACCTCCCAACATTTCAAATGGTCAAAAAGGGACACTTTTGTTTTAGGTGGTGTTGCTGGGCGGGGGGTGGCTGGGGAGAGGGGGCATTACTTGGACATTTTTGATTATTTTATGAACTATTGACACCTCTCTGTGTAACTGAATAAATGATTTAGAGCAAGTACTTTATTTGCACAGACTAATGTATATATAAACACACATACTAACATTTAGACAAACATTAATGTGAGTTTTGTTACTGTGGAGCAATGTGATACACTTATATATACACCACACAGACTGATCTCCTAAACACAGGGACACCAGGGTGATACACTTATATACACACCACACAGTCTGATCTCCTAAACACAGGGACACCAGGGTGATACACTTATATACACACCACACAGTCTGATCTCCTAAACACAGGGACACCAGGTGATACACTTATATACACACCACACAGTCTGATCTCCTAAACACAGGGACACCAGGGTGATACACTTCTATACACACCACACAGTCTGATCTCCTAAACACAGGGACACCAGGGTGATACACTTATATACACACCACACAGTATGATCTCCTAAACACAGGGACACCAGGGTGATACTCTTATATACACACCACACAGTCTGATCTCCTAAACACAGGGACACCAGGGTGAGACACTTATATAGACACCACACAGTCTGATCTCCTAAACACAGGGACACCAGGGTGATACACTTATATACACATCACACAGTATGATCTCCTAAACACAGGGACACCAGGGTGATACACTTATATACACACCACACAGTCTGATCTTCTAAACACAGGGACACCAGGGTCATACACTTCTGTACACACCACACAGTATGATCTCCTAAACACAGGGACACCAGGGTGATACACTTCTATACACACCACACAGTCTGATCTCCTAAACTCAGGGACACCAGGGTGATACACTTCTATACACACCACACAGTCTGATCTCCTAAACACAGGGACACCAGGGTGATACACTTCTATACACAACACACAGTCTGATCTCCTAAACACAGGGACACCAGGGTGATACACTTATATACACATCACACAGTCTGATCTCCTAAACACAGGGACACCAGGGTGATACACTTCTATACACAACACACAGTCTGATCTCCTAAACACAGGGACACCAGGGTGATACACTTATATACACATCACACAGTCTGATCTCCTAAACACAGGGACACCAGGGAGATACACTTATATACACACCACACAGTCTGATCTCCTAAACATAGGGACATCAGGCTTGGTCTGGGCTGGTTAGTTGTAACCTCCCATTCTACATATTGGTGTATGCGCATAGGGGATCCCCTGTAGGATTCAATAGAGTGTGGGGACCCGGGTTGGACCACCTTGGATTATCATGACTCCAGTCAACCTATTGGGTTCCTTGCTAAGCGGCTGTTATCTGCTTCTAGGTCTGAGCCTGGTATCCCTGTCCGGTTGTCCTGTTATTGTGCTCCGGTTTCCTGGGGGGGTGCCTGCTGCCGTGGGAAGAATGGGTGTGTTAGTTAGGGGTCTTAGTTTTTACGGGCCATTGGTCTGGTTAAGTCGGTTTTTATTTTCTGTATAACTGAAAATTGGGAGACAGTCTTCACAGTTTTTGTCCTTTTGACTGTACGCATGTTCAAACTTTTAACTGTAATTGTAATACCTGATTTATGTCTGTTTTCCTCCAGGATAAAACATTTGTTAAAAAAAAACAACAGGGACACCAGGGTGGGCAAGAAGGACAGAGGGATTTGGGTCTCAAAGAGGGACTGTCCCTCCTAAAGAGGGACATTTGGGAGTTACAGTCTAGATGTCATTCACACAGGTGATTTCATTCTTGCAAATGAAACATAGGCTGGCCTATGCTGGTGCTAGACAGTCAAATAATGCTGATGCCTATATAGGCCGATCAGTAGATTTAAAGTTCACACCGCCCCCTGTGTCCATCTCACCAGATGGGAACAGTACTTGGTTGGGACATTAGCGATACCAGCACAGTGGCTTTCTCACCACGTTCGTATAGCCTGCAGGCATAAAATGGACAACTCAGTTTCCTGTTAGATCAAAAATTCAGTGGGGGCCTCTCTAGCATTCAAAAGGGTTAAAAGCCCAATTTGAACCAAAGGGAATTTTTTGCCTTTCAAGGTCACAGATAGTTTGCCCCAGAATTGCCCCTATTTTATTTACCCCCCATTTGAGTACCACAGAGGTGTTCAATGCATTGATTCATAATGGGTTACGCACCCTTCTGTCAATCAAAGAGTTAATATTTTAAACACCCTATCAGATCTAAGGTTATGATACAATATGTTTCCTATCTAGCTGGTATTTGATATATGTATTCATTGCCAAATAACTATTTTGCTCACCGTGCTCCAAATACTTTTATTCTACACTTTCCATCATGTCTCAATGGAAACAGACTTTTCAGCTAAATCTTTATGTCCTTTGACATATGCTTAAAGCCTTTGGGTTTACAATTTATAATCCTGCTTCTGAATAACAATACAGCATTATATTACGTTCAGATATGTTTTTGCGTTAAGAGTTCCTTCAACGATCCCTGTAGGCAACACTTATATGAAATGTCCTGAGTTGTTTATAGCAGAGAACTGAACTGCAAATTTCCACAACAGTTTGGTAGTTTCTGAGGCTGATCTACTAAGAAGAGCTGGTATATTTCTAGTTCAGAATGTGGGTGTGATCAGAAGAGCTTAGGCACTGACCCTCAACATTTGGAGCTCTAGACAGTGGCCTACTCTGCCTATTGGGAAATGCGGCCCTGAATATTATAGCAAAAACATATGGCATTGCCTACAGGACTCACAGTCACACAAAAGCAGTAATTAAGTGTGAGGTATTAAGCAAAACTGGTAAAATTCTAGAGCAAAGCGTCAGCACCATAATGAAGAGATTTAAAATACCGCAAACTGTTATTGATTTACATGTGGATTTTAACTACTCAAATGTTAAAAAGATGTCCAGTGCATTTCAATGTGATGGGCATCTATCAAACATTTAAATTGTTAAACGTACTCTTTACATGAATGAATGAATGAATATGTTTCTTTATATAGCGCCACAAGTGTACGCAGCACTTTACAATTTCAGGGTTTAAACAATACAGGGTTACAGGTGCTTTGTAGAGTGAAACATTGGGTGGGAGGTCCCTGCCCGAAAGCTTACAATATAAAGTGGTAATGGGAGACATACAGAGTACATAAGGGACAAGTGCAGAATACAGTGCTAGTTCTGATGATGATAGAAGACATCAGTAAAGTAAATAATTTATAAGAGCGTTCATTGTACAATATCAGTGCCTTCTAGCATGTTGGGATTTTATCCAAGAGGTGTATTTTCAGTTGAGATTTGAAGGTTATCAGCAAGGTGCAGTGGCGCAGGTTGGATGGTAGAGCATTCCATAGATACGGAGCAATAAGAGAAAAAGGTTTGATACGTGACAGGGCTGTAGACACAAAAGGAACTGAGAGAAGACAATCATTGGCTGAACGTAAGTGGCGGGATGGGGTATAACAGGAGATCAGAGTGTAAATGTAAGAAGGAGTAGAGGAGAGAAGTGTCTTGAAAGAAAGGAGTACGATTTTGTAAGATATCCGGACATCAATGTCATTTTTTATTTGTTCCATAAGGTGCAGTTAGATTGCCCCAGAATTGCACCACTTACTTAGTACATCAGCCCCTACTGTCACTGAGACACACAAAGTCAGTATCAGACCCAATGTCACATAACTGTCACTTGCCTTGTTCTATTGTCCACTGTTAGGGACAGTCCTACATATATACTCTCTGATATTCCAACCTTGTGCCACTGTCCACTGGTAGCCAAAGAATAAAACATAAACTGTCTGTCATCCCAGTCTTGTTCCTCCATCCACTGGTAGTCACCAATACACACATATACTCTCTGACATTCCAGCCTTGCTCCACTGTCCACTGATAGCCACAGAACAAAACATACATTTTCAGACACCCCAGACTTGTCCCACTGTCCACTAATAGCTATTGGACTATGCATATATTGTCTGACATCCCAGCCTTACCTCACTATCCACTGGTTGCTACAGAACAACACATGGTCTGGCACACCAGCCTTTCACCACTGTCCAAATGGTAAGCATACACTGTTTGATTTCTCAACCTCAGCCTCAGTCTCAGATCCTAGAAGTTTTATTGCACATCTCTGCACTTTTTCCAGTTCAGTAATGTCTTTTTTGAGAACTTGTGTCCAAAATTGCACTCCATATTTGACATGAGGTCTTATGAAGGATTTATGTAGAGGTAGAATTATATTCCCACCCTGTGCATCTATATCCCCTTTTTACGAAGGATAGTACTCTATTTGCTCTGGCAGAAGCTAAGTAACACTGCATACTTGTCTTGGAGGCTGGTCAGGAAGAGGTGCTGACCACAGTAAACAACACAAATAAAGTGGAACCCAGAAAGCAAGAAAACCAGTACACACACAATTAAAGGGGAAACCAATATATTTTATTTCATATATATATATATATATATATATATGTATATATATATATATATATATATAAAGAACATGTTCGAAATAAGAACACACACACAGGACTTCGATATAGTGCTGACATAAATCCAAATTATTTAATGATCAACGTTTCGGCTGCGCTCAAGCACCCTTTCTTGAGCGCAGCCGAAACGTTGAGCATTAAATAATTTGGATTTATGTCAGCACTATATCAAAGTCCTGTGTGTGCATTCTTATTTCGAACATGTTCTTTGTATCCTGCCATGGAGACCAGCACCCAGTCCAGAGTCGCATTTAAGCGTGAGTGCTTCCATCTTTAGTTTTATATATATATATATATATATATATATATATATATATACACAAAGTACATGAAATAATAATGCACAACAGTACACTCAATGAAACAGAAAATAACAGGGCCTCTGGGCAAGGGGAACAGGGCCTCTGGGCGCGGGGATGAAGCTAGCTCAGGAACACAGGAGGGAGGCACAGAAATGCAGATAGCTCAGGAACACAGAAAAACAGCCAGCTCAGGAACACAGGAGGACAGCCAGATAAGGAACACTGGAGTGTATCTAGCTCAGGGACACAGCAGAGCAGCTAGCTCAGGAACACAGGAGGGCAGCTAGTTCAGGAACCAGGAGGGCAGTTAGCTCAGGAACACAGGAGGGCAGCTAGCTCAAGTAACACAGGAGAACAGCTAGCTCAAGGAATTCAGGAGAGCAGCCAGCTCAAGGAACTCAGGGATGTAGCCAGCTCAAGGAACTCAAGATACAGCTAGCTCAATGAACTCAGGGTGCAGCTAGCTCAAGGAACTAAGGGTGCAGCTAGCTCAAGGAACTCAGGACCCAGGGCCAAAAGAAAAGAAACTGAACTGAAACTGAACAGTACTGATCAGTATAATCTGGCCCAAAGGAAGGGGAGATACTGAACTAAATAGGGAGGAGGTGATTGCAAGGCAGGGCCAGCTGGAAACAGAATCAGATCTCGTTAGTCTGAGTTCATCAACATAAATATAGTGGCACTGTGAGGTACTGTACCAGGCTGAGGAGAGGACAGAATCATGACAATACCACTGTGAAGGTGATCATCAATCAGTTCTCCTAAATCTTTCTGTAATGGGGATTCCTCAAATACTTTTTCATTTAGTATATATGTAGCATGTTTTACTTCTGCAGCAGAAATGCAGAACCTTACATTTATCTACATTAAACCTCCTCTGCCACTTTTCCACCCATTCATTCAGTTTATCCAAATCTCTCTGTAGAGAAAAAAGACCCACTTCTAGATCATTAATAAACATTAAAAAGCATTTGGCCCAGGACTGAACCCTGCGGCACCCCACTTACAACTTTAGACCAACTTCAAAGGTTTCATTTACAACAAGTCTCTGCTATCATGCAACCAGTTCTCTATTCATGCACATATATCACCTCACAAACTGAAGGGGATAGTAATGTTTCATAATAAAAGCAGCTCTAATTAATCATCATAGTATTTGGACATTGGAGAGTGTTATTTCAATACTGTCAGAGTTGTAGTTCAAGAGTAATTCAATGACAAAGTATCCCCCTCCCGCCCCTTTTACTGATGTAACACTGTTCAGCCAGATCAGAAGGGAGGTGCCAGGTAGACTGCACAGAGGGACAATCTTCAATTAAGATAAGGGAAAAACCTGAAAAACTTGTCTAGGGGGGCAGGGCTTTCATTGTTCTAATAGGAAGAAAATTGTCCCCTATTGTTATATGTCTGGTCTATGGACTGGATTCCACATCTGAGAAGAGATGGCTTACACTAGGTAAAAGGGGAGGGAAGGGAAACTTTGCTTGTGAATATCTCTCAAACCATAAAGGTTTGAGAGATTGTCACGGTTTATTATGACTCTCAGACACAAGTTTTAGGTAAAAAAAATCAATTTTATTGAAATAATAAATTGATAACTTAGGATGGCAATAACATACATATATATATATATATACAGAATATGGCACAGACAGAAGGCAGACTCTACCGGTCCTGTCAATATACCGGACAGGACAGTCTTTAGGCTCTACCGGCCTTGCCAATACCGGGTAAGGCAACCTGCAGATGGAATAGCATAACGGTTCTACCGGCCTTACCAAATTCCCGGGCAAGGCAGCCTCAATAGATACACAATGTAGGCTCTACCGGCCCTGCCAATACCGGGTAAGGCAACCTCAGATGGAATGTGGCAAAAGGTTCTACCGGCCTTACCAATACCGGGCAGGGCAGCCCAGAGATAGTAGCAGCAGTCAGATGAAACTGGCAAATTAGCAGAATCGTTAAGCAGCAAGGCTTTGGAGCAAACCAGCGTCCGCACGCTGGGAACAACACTGAATAGTATACCCGTTAGGCTTTGCGAGCAAACCAGTGACCGCACACTGGAGTAACAAGTGAGTAGTATAGCCGCAAGGCTTAGGAGCAAACCAGCGTCCGCACGCTGGGACCAACACAGAATTGTATAGCCAATAGGCTTTGGAGCAAACCAGTGACCGCACACTGGTGTAACAAGCGAGCTTGTATAGCCGCAAGGCTAGGAGCAAACCAGCGTCCGCACGCTGGGACAAACACAGATTTGTATAGCTGATAGGCTTTGGAGCAAACCAGTGACCGCACACTGGTGTAACAAGCGAGCTTGTATAGCCGCAAGGCTAGGAGCAAACCAGCGTCCGCACGCTGGGACCAACACAGATTTGTATAGCTGATAGGCTTTGGAGCAAACCAGTGACCGCACACTGGTGTAACAAGTGAGTTTGTATGGCCGCAAGGCTTAGGAGCAAACCAGCGTCCGCACGCTGGGACCAACACAGATTTGTATAGCTGATAGGCTTTGGAGCAAACCAGTGACCGCACACTGGTGTAACAAGTGAGTTTGTATAGCCGCAAGGCTTAGGAGCAAACCAGCGTCCACACGCTGGGACCAACACAGATTTGTATAGCTGATAGGCTTTGGAGCAAACCAGTGACCGCACACTGGTGTAACAAGCGAGTTCGTATAGCCGCAAGGCTTAGGAGCAAACCAGCGTCCGCACGCTGGGACCAACACAGATTTGTATAGCTGATAGGCTTTGGAGCAAACCAGTAACCGCACACTGGTGTAACAAGCGAGTTTGTATAGCCGCAAGGCTTAGGAGCAAACCAGCGTCCGCACGCTGGGACCAACACGGAATTGTAGCAATGTCACCAACGCGACCAGGCAGAAGGTTGCCAGGATACTGAAGACAGGTGATGAGATGACAGGAACCAGCAACCATCAGTCAGGTCAGGAAACAGCAAAGAAGAAGTTCAGCAGTAACTGCAACACCAGAGACTAGGCCGGAACCAGGACTGGAGTAACTCAGCATCCAGGAAACACTGGAACAGTAGAGATCAGGAACACAGGAGATCAGGAACTCAGGAACACTGGAACAGAGGCCCAGCTATCACTAGCATAGTGATAGCAAGAAGGTCATAAACAACACGAAAGGGCACTCAAAGGGTGCCCAATCCAGGTTTAAATAGTCAATAAGAGGCGGGTTATCTGCAGACAGCCAATAGAAGCTCCCTACTGGTGACAGACAAGTAACTGCAGCAAATCACGGGCACCGTGATAGTACCCCCCTTTCAAAGACCCCCTCTCCTAGAATAGGGTTTAGGTTTCTGCGGGTAATTGGCATGAAAGGCCCTAGTTAACCTAGGTGCATGAAGGTCCGTACTATCCACCCATGATCGATCCTCAGGACCATACCCTTTCCAATGTACCAGGTACTGTACCCTTCCTCTAAGCCTACGGGAATCAATAATGCTCTGAACCTCGTACTCCTCCTGGCCCTCGACCTCAACAGGTCCTGGCACCACAGGTGTGGTAGTATAGCGATTGCAAACCAGAGGCTTAAGAAGGGACACATGGAACACATTATGGATACGCATGGATGCAGGTAGGTCTAGTGCATAGGAGACAGGGTTAATTTTGCAAATAACTCTGTATGGACCAATAAACCGAGGAGCCAACTTATTAGACGGAACCTGCAGCTTGAGATTTCTGGAGGAAAGCCATACTCTATCCCCAACCTGAAAGGAAACCGCTGGAAGCCTTCTGCGATTAGCATGGCGCTGATGACGCTGAAATGACTGACCAAGTGCCCTCTGAACTTGTGCCCATGTGGAACGGAGTTGCTCGATATGCTCATCCAGAGCTGGAATCTGTTGCGTCTGAAATGAGTCTGGAAGCAAACAGGGCTGGAACCCATAATTAATCAGAAACGGAGAGCTCCCAGATGAAGAATTGACCGCACAGTTCCTGGCGAACTCTGCCCAAGGCAACAAGTCGGACCAATTATCATGATGGTCAGTAACGAAACAACGGAGAAATTGTTCCAAGCCCTGATTAGCTCGTTCAGCGGCTCCATTGGTCTGGGGATGGTAGGCAGAGGAGAAGGACAGCTGTATGCCCATCTGTTGGCAAAATGCCCTCCAAAATCTAGACACAAACTGGCTCCCCCTGTCAGACACCAGTACCCTAGGCACTCCATGCAACCGGAATACTTCTCTGGCGAACACCATTGTCAATTCCTTCGCTGAAGGAAGACCACGGAGGGGCACGAAATGAGCCATTTTAGAAAACCTGTCCACCACCATGAATATAAAGGAGTACCCCTTGGACATAGGCAACTCTCCCATAAAATCAATGGAAACATGAGATCAGGGGCGTTCGCCATTAGGCACCGGTTGAAGCAAGCCCACAGGGAGATGTCTCGGGGTCTTAGCGCGGGCGCAGGTGGCACAGGCATTTGTAAATTCGGCACAATCGTTTCTCATGGAAGGCCACCAAAATAACTGAGAAAGGGACCATAACAATTGGTCTCTACCAATATGTCCCGCAGCCTTAGAGGAATGGTAGGTTTCGAGCAGCCTAGTACGAAATGATTCAGCGACAAAACATTTGCCCACTGGGGTTTCATGGGGAGCGGACCCCTGAGAGTCCAGGATCTCCTCCCCTAGAGGAGAAGTGATACTCGTGCGTATAGTAGCCAGTATTCTATCAGGTTGGATGATAGGTGCTGGTGCTTCCACTCTGTCACTGTCGGCCTCAAATTGTCTTGACAGTGCATCAGCCCTGATATTTTTTGACCCTGGTAAATATGATACAATGAAATTAAATCGAGACAGGAACAGTGCCCACCTGGCCTGACGAGAGGACAATCTCTTGGCCTCCGAGAGATAGGTCAGATTCTTATGATCTGTTAGGATTAAGACAGGATTCTTAGTACCTTCAAGCAAATGACGCCATTCCTTAAGAGCGAGGATAATGGCCAATAATTCTCTGTCACCTATCTCATAGTGGCTTTGAGTGACAGTCAACTTTTTAGAGAAAAACCCACAAGGTCTGAGAGTTCCACCTTTCTCGTGTCGCTGCGAAAGTACTGCCCCGACCCCAATATCTGAGGCATCAACCTCTAACGTAAATGGAAGTAGAGGATTGGGGTGGGATAACACAGGAGCCGCAGCAAATGCCAGCTTCAAATTCTCAAAGGCTTTCTCAGCAGATACCGGCCAACAAGAAGGATTAGCACCCTTGTGCGTAAGATCGGACAGAGGTTTGACAATGGAAGAAAAGTTCTTAATAAACCTCCTATAATAATTAGCGAAACCCAGGAAACGCTGTATGGCTTTAAGACCCTTGGGTTTTGGCCATTGTAGGACAGCTGACAACTTTTCTTTGTCCATGGCAATGCCATCATTGCCAATTATGAACCCCAAGAATGGCACACTGGTTCTATGAAACTCACATTTTTCCATTTTACAAAATAATTTGTTCTCACGGAGTCGTAGCAATACTGCGGATACATCTTTGATGTGCTGTGCCATGTTTTGGGAGTAAATCAGTATATCGTCGAGGTACACCACAACACATGTCTGTAACATATCTCTCAGAACATCATTTATCAGTTCCTGGAAAACTGCGGGTGCATTACACAGCCCAAAAGGCATTACTAGATACTCGTAGTGCCCAGCTCGAGTATTAAAGGCAGTTTTCCACTCATCACCTGCTCGAATGCGAACCAGATTGTAAGCGGCCCGTAGGTCCAATTTGGTAAATATCGAAGCGCCCTTAAGCCTGTCAAAAAGCTCGGTGATCAGTGGTATTGGGTATGCGTTTTTTGCCATTAGTTTATTCAGGCCCCGGTAGTCAATGCATGGTCTTAATTCGCCATTTTTCTTTTTTACGAAAAAGAACCCAGCCCCAGCTGGAGAGGTAGATTTTCGTATGATCCCTCTAGCAAGGGCATCAGAAATGTAATCCTCCATAGCCTTATTTTCATCACAAGATAATGGATAAGTGCGTCCTTTTGGAGGTACTGCACCAGGCTGCAATTCAATGCAACAATCATAAGGTCTATGCTGGGGTAGCATACTAGCCTCTCCTTTGATAAAAACATCGCCAAACTGTTGGTACACATCCGGCATAGCAGAGGAGGTGCACATGACCTTAATAGGCTGGATGACGCACTTGTCCATACAAAACTGGGACCAAGCAGCAATTTCACACTTTTTCCAATCGAATTGTGGGTTATGTAACTGTAACCACGGAAATCCCAATATCACTGCATGGTGCGGAGAATTAATCAGTTGAAACTGCTGCTCTTCTCTGTGAAGTGCCCCAATAGTCATAGACAATGGCATAGTTTCAAATATAACCTGAGGCGGTTCTAAGGGTCTACCATCAATCGCTTCAATAGTCAAGGGGTTTTCTCTTTCAATGCGTGGAACTCCGTGCAATTCAGCAAAGGTATTATCCATAAAATACCCTGCTGCACCGGAGTCAACCAAGGCCAAAACCTCCACAGAGCGTTGTGCCCAAGACAATACCACCTGTATGGTGGGTTTCATTATGCCCGACACTGGGGACGATTGTACACCACCTAGGGCCTGTCCCCCAAGGTACCCTAGGTGTGTGCGTTTCCCGGGCGTACCAGACAGGAATTTAGCAAATGCCCTTTTTTACCGCAGTATAAACACAACCCTTGTCTTCTGCGATAAAGTCTCTCAGCCTTGGTTAGTCTGGTGAAGCCTATTTGCATAGGTTCACTTGTCTCCCGTACAGGTTCACTAGACTTAAATGCCAAGGGAGGGATGGGTGGGCAAAACATGCCACTAGGCTCATTATTCTTTGACCGTAACTTACGATCTCTGGCAATTGATCTCTCACGTATTCTGGAGTCAATTATCATAACATATTCAATGTAGTCATCTAGATCAATAGGTAGATCTTTAGCAGCGATTTCGTCCTTAATGTGGTCATTCAGGCCTTGAGAAAAAGCTGCCAATAATGCCTCGTTATTCCAACCTACCTCTGCTGCCAATGTGCGGAATTCGATGGCGTAGTCGCCTACTGTACGCCTGCCCTGATGTATCTCCATAAGGCGTTTGGCAGCAGAGGTAGTTCTACCAGGAGGCTCAAACACTCTTCGAAAGGATTGCACAAATTCTCTAAAGTTTTTTGTACAAGGTTTAGCATTCTCCCACAAGGGGTTAGCCCAAACCAAAGCTCTACCAGTGAGCAAAGATATTGTAAACCCCACCTTACTACGATCATTGGGAAATGCGTGTGCCGTCAATTCCATAAAAATCTCGAGTTGGTTGATGAACCCTCTGCAGAGACTAGGGTCACCATCGTATCTTAGCGGCAAGGGTGCAGAAGCCGTTAACCCTTTAACAGTGCCCCCTAGGGGTCTGTTATCACTCTCCGGTGTCTGACTTGGCGAGACCACCGGGCTAGAGCTAGATTTGTCAGCAAGTACCGTGCGTTCAAGGATCGTTTGAATTGCAACTGACAACTGATCCAAACGTTGCTCGTGCACATCCATCCTCCAATGGATATTCTGTGCATTACCTTCACCTTTGCTGTCTGAGGTCATGTCCCTTTCGTACTGTCACGGTTTATTATGACTCTCAGACACAAGTTTTAGGTAAAAAAAATCAATTTTATTGAAATAATAAATTGATAACTTAGGATGGCAATAACATACATATATATATATATACAGAATATGGCACAGACAGAAGGCAGACTCTACCGGTCCTGTCAATATACCGGACAGGACAGTCTTTAGGCTCTACCGGCCTTGCCAATACCGGGTAAGGCAACCTGCAGATGGAATAGCATAACGGTTCTACCGGCCTTACCAAATTCCCGGGCAAGGCAGCCTCAATAGATACACAATGTAGGCTCTACCGGCCCTGCCAATACCGGGTAAGGCAACCTCAGATGGAATGTGGCAAAAGGTTCTACCGGCCTTACCAATACCGGGCAGGGCAGCCCAGAGATAGTAGCAGCAGTCAGATGAAACTGGCAAATTAGCAGAATCGTTAAGCAGCAAGGCTTTGGAGCAAACCAGCGTCCGCACGCTGGGAACAACACTGAATAGTATAGCCGTTAGGCTTTGCGAGCAAACCAGTGACCGCACACTGGAGTAACAAGTGAGTAGTATAGCCGCAAGGCTTAGGAGCAAACCAGCGTCCGCACGCTGGGACCAACACAGAATTGTATAGCCAATAGGCTTTGGAGCAAACCAGTGACCGCACACTGGTGTAACAAGCGAGCTTGTATAGCCGCAAGGCTAGGAGCAAACCAGCGTCCGCACGCTGGGACAAACACAGATTTGTAGAGATGATAGGCTTTGGAGCAAACCAGTGACCGCACACTGGTGTAACAAGTGAGTTTTGTATAGCCGCAAGGCTTAGGAGCAAACCAGCGTCCACACGCTGGGACCAACACAGATTTGTATAGCTGATAGGCTTTGGAGCAAACCAGTGACCGCACACTGGTGTAACAAGCGAGTTCGTATAGCCGCAAGGCTTAGGAGCAAACCAGCGTCCGCACGCTGGGACCAACACAGATTTGTATAGCTGATAGGCTTTGGAGCAAACCAGTGACCGCACACTGGTGTAACAGGCGAGTTTGTATAGCCGCAAGGCTTAGGAGCAAACCAGCGTCCGCACGCTGGGACCAACACGGAATTGTAGCAATGTCACCAACGCGACCAGGCAGAAGGTCGCCAGGATACTGAAGACAGGTGATGAGATGACAGGAACCAGCAACCATCAGTCAGGTCAGGAAACAGCAAAGAAGAAGTTCAGCAGTAACTGCAACACCAGAGACTAGGCCGGAACCAGGACTGGAGTAACTCAGCATCCAGGAAACACTGGAACAGTAGAGATCAGGAACACAGGAGATCAGGAACTCAGGAACACTGGAACAGAGGCCCAGCTATCACTAGCATAGTGATAGCAAGAAGGTCAGAAACAACACGAAAGGGCACTCAAAGGGTGCCCAATCCAGGTTTAAATAGTCAATAAGAGGCGGGTTATCTGCAGACAGCCAATAGAAGCTCCCTACTGGTGACAGACAAGTAACTGCAGCAAATCACGGGCACCGTGATAGAGATAGACATATCATTCTTCATGTTTTTTTAATGCCTACAAATTAAATAAAGATAAAACAAAGTATTACTATCCCTTGAAGCCTTTTAATTCATGCAGTAACCTGTTATGAAGAACAGTTTCAAAGGCTTTTGCAAAATCCAAGTGTACTACATAAACACCAATACCCCTGTCCAAAATGTTATATATCCTTTCATAAAATGCAAGTAAATTAGTTTGACATGATCTATTCTTCATACAAACACGGTAACTCCTACTAATAATGTTGTTGGTCATCATATAGTCCTGAATACTCTCAGTTAGTAACAATTCTAATATCTTACCCACTACAGAAGTCAAGCTCACAAGTCTATAATTTCCTGCTTTAGAGCTTGCCCTGTTTGAAAAATTGTACTTCATCACTTTTCCTCCAATCACAGAGCACCATTCCTGATCAAAAATATTAAATATAATTGTCTTGCTATTACTGATCTAAGTTCCTTAAGGATCTTTGGGTATATGCCATCAGGTACATGTGCTTTATTCACCATAACCTTTTCCAGTCTCTTTTATACTTTGTCCTCATTAAGCCATGTACATGATGGAGGAATTTCTGTGATTCTGTCTGTTTGCCCATAACATGCCAGTGTTGTTGCCTTTATATATACAGAAGAAAATGATGTGTTTAAGGTGTTAGCCATAACCTTAACCTCATTAATCGTTATACCTGTCTCCGATGGCATGGGGGGAGGAGATGGCATGGGGAGGGAGCAATCGATTCTGCAAGTAGAACATCAAAATAAATTAATCCACTGTAGCCATCCACAACACAGAGACTTTCAACAACACAGAATCATACTGCTGCATATCCAAGAGTGTAGTGTACACAGCTGAATTCAATAAGAGCTACAAAGGATGCCACAATTGCAGACTTGTGTACACTGGGCTAGACATACAATAAAGCATTACAATTCAAAAAGGTTATTTCAGAAGCATGGAAGAAATACATTTAAACAAAGAATGGTCTTTAAAGGGCTAGTAATGTTTATTATAAAGTAGTTTGATGAGTCTTATTTATATTAAACGTAACACATTGTACTATGTGTAGCAGCTTACTTGTATGTAGGCTAGAACGGGAAGAACTGTAGTGGGCAGTAAATAAAGTGTGTCTGGATGTGGAGCAGAGAGAGGATAAAGGAGATGGGAAAACTACAGAGGAGGCACTGGTTACAGAAATATCAGATATTGAGATAAAAAGCCCAGATCTTATAGAGCCCCCTTTCATGAATCTGCAGTCTTGTCCGGACAGATACAGCGAAGGACAGTCAGTAAATATAATGAAAACCCTGTGCCCCTTAAGGAAGGAGGGCAGGATTTTCCTTTGCTTACTGATGTTTGTCCCTTGCTGTATCTGTCCAGACCAGACTGCAGATTCAGAGTGCTGTGGCCAGAAGGGGTGGGCAGGGGATCTTCTCCACTTAATAACTTTTGAACTACATACACATAAGCTGCTACACATAGCACAATGTGTTACTTTTAATATAAAGAAGTCTCGGCAAACTACTTTATAATAAACATTACTAGCCCTTTAAAATGCATGAAAGGGGGCTCTATACAGATCTGGAATTTTTATCACACTATCTGATATTTCTGTAATCAGTGCCTCCTCTGTAGTTTTCCCATCTCCTTTATCCTCTCTCCACATCCAGACCACTCTTCAGACACACTTTATTTATTGCCCACTACAATTCTTCCCGTTTTAGCCTAGATTCTTAACGAACTTGGGAACTCTGCTTAATTTTTTGCTAACTTTGTGATTCAGTACTGCTTGACCTGGTGGCACAGTGTGGAACCCTATGTTAATTCCCTATACAGTATGTTAATAGTTATTTTCCAGACCAAAATTACTGCCTGTTGTGTTATTAAAAATGATCACAAAGTTGGTTTTGTATAAACTTATCCACACAGTGTGTGTGATAACAGTGGCACAGAAACAAATTAACATAAAGTTCCTAATAAACCATCATCAAATAAAGGACAAGTTCGCAAAAATTAATCATATTGTAAATAACTGGTAGTGGTTAGCAGAAAAATGTTTTTTAAGTCTCTTTAAAGTTAACCAAACTCTGGTGACAGATGTACTTTAGAATATAATAAATATTACTGTATGCAGCCTAGAAAATGGTCTAAATATTTCTTAGCCTGAAACTACGTCCTCTAGAATGAGTATACTAGGCAACCACTTTAAAGGGGAACTATCACCCCAAATAAAGTCCCCCCCAATAATTAGCCATATAGCGATAAGCTTACTAATAGTCATATTATCCAGCATAAGTACAGCGTTATTAAGAAATCCTACTTCTTCTGAGACTGATGACCAGGCACAAGAGCAGACATCTTGGCTTGTAGACAGCTGCACACCTGCGATATCCTTCTCGGTCTCCTCTAGGAGGCGCTGCATTGTACCTTAAGGTAACAGGAAGGGACAGACAGTGCAGGCATACAGATGTCTTAAACCAAGACGCCTGGCCATCAGTATCAGTTGAAGTAGGATTTCTGGCTAAGACATTAAATATGCTGGATGATACTACTACTGGTAAGCTTATTGCTATACGGCTAATCATTGTGGGGGGACTTTATGTGGGCTGATAGTTCCCTTTTAAAGGAATAGTAATACTTCCAAATTACTAATCTCCAAATTGTAGCTATGCTAAAAAGAAATGTAATGCCCCCAGTGTCATTTCTCATATATTTATGGTTTGAGAGATAATAGTGCACAAAGTTCTCCCCTCCCTCCCACTTCCCTGAAGTCAGCGTTCTAGCTGACTTCAGGGATATTCAGTCCTATGTGCATCAGGCGGTTCTGCAGCAGAGCCGAGATCGCGTTTATAAAAAAAGAATTCTTTCATTGAAACGGTCTTCTATGTGTGCTTGCATACCTTCAGGGAAAGGGGGAACTGTGCGCTATTATCTCTCAAACCAAAAGGGTTTGAGAGATGACACTGAGGGCAATAAATTTGTTTTTAGCATAACTACAATATAGAGATTAGTAATGTGGAAGTATTACTATCCCTTTAAAGAACAAATATTTTTACGAAGCATGTTCTATGCAGTTTTTTAACCCTTAAAGTGCCAGAGGGGTATGCAACACATTTATTTGCAATGCGCTGCATACCCCTCTGACACTCAGAGGCTTGTACACTGGAGTCCACTGCAAGCAATGCATGTATCACTGATTTCATCTAAATATCCACCCCATTGTCTTCAACAGGAATCTATACAATTAACCCAGTCTATGACGTCTAGTCCACTATTAGACAAAGATCTTAGATTTTTAACTATAAAATGAATAGTCAATTGAAATTTATCAGAATGATTCTAACCTATTGAGTGCTGACATGTATCAAATGAGTTGCGTCACAATGCGTTGGATACCCTCTGGAACTCAAAGGGTTAATTACCATACACCAATAAATATTTCCTGTTCGACACACATTCTTCTGATTGAGGTTCATTGGAATTAAACACTCATTTTTCCACCTAAGGCAAACATCTAGTAAAACCTTATTAAATTAATAAGCAAGGTACATGCTTACTGGTTTTGGAACAACCCAAGTCATCAATAACAAGATATATTTGCAGTAATGAGAACATTACAAATAAATTAAGTGAAGTAAATAAATATATATATATATATGACAATTCATGTGTAATAATTAGGAGCACAGTAAGGCAATTAATTACTATAGTGTTTTCTGTCAATTATACTCTGTAATTGGCAAATAGGAATTCCAGGAAAGTTATAAATATGCTTCTCACATCTGTAAGTTTGTTTGCTTATAGAAAACAATTAGATGAAATCCATTTGATCCAACCAACGTGGCCTTTTCACTGACCTTTTTTGATCATTGACCATTAAATTGTCAGTCAACATTCTTTATGACTTTTCATATTATGCAAGTGTAATCCCTCTAGGATCACAGTGATTCCTGCTGCCACTGACTATCCTGCAGTTCCAGTGGAGTGCCCAGCAGATGGAGAGCTCCTATGCACATGGATGGATATTCAGGACTCCATTTTAGTTTGGAGTTGGTTTTAAAGCTGTGTTGAAGTGAGTGAAGGAGCCTCTTCTAAGCAAGGAATTCTGACCTGGCTGATCTAGTGCTGGAGGATCCTGGAAGAGGCATTTCAGCAGACAGCTGTAACCAGAACAAGGCAAATAGCTGTTCTTGGCAGAGAATGCTGTGAAGAGTGCAGGAATTCCAGCAGCAGTTAAAGGAACAGGCGCTCCCCTTCCTGAACTGACCTGATTGCAGACTGTGGAGTGGTAAGCTTGAAACCTCTCCCCCTGTTTCACCACAGGGCACCCTGAATCTGGTTATACAATTAAAGAGACCTTGCTCTATAGTTTCACTGACCATCGGAATATTACAGAATAACACAAACCATAATGTGGATTACAAGAACTCTGGGCCCCAACTATGTGAACCAACTAATGGTACCCAACTACCACTAGGGTGAAGCCTAGGGTGGGCCGCAGTATTTGTTGTGGGTGGGTGAATACCATATTGACTATCGCATTCTTGAACTGTTTTACTGTATTATATTCATACTAGTTGAACAGCCCGTTACACGGGCCACAGTGCCTCTGGCAGCTGGTCGCGGGGCAGTCACGCGCAGTAGAGACTGCCCGCGCAACTGCTGATACAGAGCTGGACGCTCCTTCGGAGCGCCCAGCTCTGTATCAGCCGCAGCGCGGGCAGTCTGTACTGCGCATGACTGCCGCACGCGCAGCAGTGTCTACTGCGCATGTGGGGCGTTACACACAACTTAGCGAATTATTATATAGGATATCTGTTATATTCCTTCATATCTGTTATATTCCTACATAGGGTTTTCTTTCTGTGCAATACAAAGTTCTATTTAAGATAGTTCTGTGTCAGTTTTATTGCTCACTTAAATATGTTCCCAACTGGGCCCCACATCCAGACCCTGGATGCCCAGCTGGGTGGAGTCACTGCCGTAGTCATGTACCCCAACTCCCAGGTAGCAGAGGCTCAGGATCTGTCTGCAGAGCACAAGGAGGTTTCTGGAGTAAAGAACCACAAGGGTGTCTGTGGATCTACGCAAAACCCCGTTACACAAGTATATATTATGCAATGCCGATTTGCCTTTACTTTTTTTATATTTACCTATTTTATTTTTTTTTTTGTATCCTTTTAAAATGTTGCATAGAAAATATTGTGTCAGTACACGGTGCATTCACTATGTTGCTGTGATGAAAAGGGCAACATGAGAATCTTACCCTGCTTCCAAAGGGCAAGATTCTCATGTCACCTCCTTAAACGTCTCTTCAATGCCCGGGGCAGCACTCAGCAGAGAGACAAAGCACAGAGTCCGACAGCATAAGTATACATGGAGAGCATCCCCACACTTTAGTCCAAATAACCAATTTTTGTTTTTCAGACGACCACTCAGGAACTCCATTCAAGCATTAAATACTTTTTCAGTGAGCCATTCCCATTCTCTGTGTACTCTTGGCCTCTCAGTTTCGGACAGCAGTAAAACAAGGCTTGTCGCTGGGCTCTCGCTCCCCTTCTCTGCGTGCAGAACAACAGTGCAGAGCGAGAGCCCAGTTGGATTACTTAGCTGGAGTAAAGCTACAATATACAATTTACCCCTTAAAGTAAAGGTTTAACTCTCTGAGTGCCAGAGAGGCATTGATCATATTGAGCTGAAATAGTTACATAGTTACATAGTTACATAGTAATTTAGGTTGAAAAAAGACTTGCGTCCATCCAGTTCAACCCTTTTCCTATTCCTGTTTACCATCGCTGACCCAAAAGAAGGCATCCGACTCCAAATGGCAATCAGATTTCTCCCTGGATCAACAAGCCCTAACTAAATATTAATCCCAATACTAACGTGCATAGCCCTCTATATTATGCTCTTTTAAATAAGTATCCAGGCCCCTTTTAAAAGCATCTAATGTATTTGATAGCACCACCTCCTCCGGAAGTGCATTCCATACCTTTATTGTCCTTACTGTAAAGAAACCCTTCCGCTGTTGTAGACTAAATCTCCTTTCCTCAAGTCTAAGCGGGTGGCCCCTTGTCCTGTGTACTGTTCTGTTAATGAACAGGTCTTTTGAAAGCCCTTTATATGGGCCTTGAACATATTTATATAGTGTTATCATATCCCCTCTAAGACGCCGTTTCTCTAGTGTGTACAAGTTTAACTTTTCTAGCCTCTCTTCATAACTAAAACATTCCATTCCCCTTACTAGTTTTGTAGCCCTCCTCTGCACTCTCTCTAGTTCCATAATGTCCTTCTTCAGAAAGGGCGCCCAGAATTGAACAGCATATTCTAGGTGGGGTCTTACCATGGACCTGTAAAGAGGCATAATTATATCTTCCTCCCTTGAGTCAATACCCCTTTTAATACATGCCAATATCTTATTGGCCTTTGCAGCTGCCAGCTGGCACTGCATGCTACTGCAAAGTCTATTGTCTACCATTACTCCCAAATCCTTTTCATTAGTAGATTTCCCCAGAGAAACACCATTTAAACTATATGTTGCATTTTTATTATTATACCCAAAATGCATAACTTTACACTTGTCTATATTGAATCTCATTTGCCATTTGCCTGCCCAGTTACTCAATTTGTCCAAGTCCTCTTGTAATGAAGACACATCCAGTTCAGACTTTATTGCCTTACTTAATTTTGTGTCATCGGCAAACACTGATACATGGCTTCCTATGCCCTCTGGGAGGTCATTAATAAACAAATTAAAAAGAAGAGGACCCAGGACAGATCCCTGAGGCACTCCACTTATCACGTTTATCCAACTGGAGAACTTGCCATTTACTACCACTCTTTGCATTCTATCTTTCAGCCAATTTCCAATCCACTCACAAACATTTTGCCCTAGTCCTATTTCATTCAATTTGTACAGTAACCTCTTGTGTGGAACCGTATCAAATGCCTTGGCAAAGTCTAAATAGATCACGTCAACCGCCTCTCCCTCATCTATATTATTACTTACTTTTTCATAAAATGCGATCAAGTTCGTTTGACAAGACCTATCTTTCACAAAGCCATGTTGGCTATTGCTAATGATATTCCTGTTCCAGCAGAATTCTTGAATATATTCCCTTAGCAACCTTTCAAACAGCTTCCCTACCACAGATGTCAAGCTTACGGGTCTGTAGTTTCCTGGCTGGGACTTTGATCCCTTTTTAAATATGGGCACCACATCTGCTTTACGCCAATCCATGGGCACCATACCAGAAATAAAAGAATCCCTGAAAATCAGATCAAATAGGATGGCTACTTCTCTGGCACTCAAAATATTAACAAGTAGAATGTAAAAAAAAAAGTCAAGTTAATTAAAACATTAAATTATCATGTCAGAATAAATTAAACCTGCGTGAAATTAATTATTATTATTTTTTTTAGGATAAAATACCACAAAGCCTTGGATGTTTTGGATGTTAGCAAAACTGTTATGTCTTTTTTTTTCGTTTTGAAGAAAAGAAACAAATTCTGAGTGATGTCTGACAAGAGGAGAATAGACCAGGAATTTATACTGAGATCAAAAGAGGCTGATTTTCATGGGCCCTTATCACACGAACATGATGATGAAATTATTAATTGTTTTAATTATTTTTGTTTCATCTGGAAGATACAAAATTCATTGATATTGTTTGACAGATGGTTTTACACCCAGGAATAAAAGAAAAAACTGTTCACTTGTTCAGTTCTGTGACGTTAAGAGCAAATGGGAATTTTTTTTAACCTTTTTGGGTACCAGAAAAAATATTTGACATCATATAAACTCCTATATGATGGGACTTGTCACAAATCTATCTTAGTAAACTTTAATCTCTGTATAACTTATTATGACACTTTCTCCTCCAATGTAATTATACAACCCATCAGTGTGATATGTTTAAAGGGATTGTAATGTTTGAAGAGAACTAGATCGTTGAGTCTTCTTTATAATAAAAGTAACACATTCTGCTATTTTAATCAACTTACATTGATGTAGTTCATAAGATATTAACAAGATATATTAGATACTAGTGCAAAGCCCGTGTACGCGGGCCAAGGTCCAGGCGATGCCTGGCACTCAAGGGTTAAGAGGCCGGTCCTGCTCTGTGTCCTCCCGCCGAAGCAGTCATGCATTGTAGAGACTGCCCGAAAGCACAGAATGTTCCCAGAACAGAACTCCCAGCATTCTGTACTCCCAGCATTCTGTGCTCCCAGCAGTCCATGCCCCCAGCAGTCCGTGCTCCCAGCATTCTGTGCTCCCATCGTTCAGTGTGTTTGGGTAGTGTCTACTGCGCATGACGGCTTCTGACAAACATTCTAGCAAATTATTATATAGGATAAGGATCCCCCTCCCGCCCCTTATGTCCACGTCACTGCTGCAGCTCTGTCTGGTCCGGGAAGGATGCAAAGGAAAATCATGCCCTCCTTTGTCAAGGAGGACAGGGTTTTCCTTATACTTACTTACCGAAGTTTGTTCCTCGCTGCATCCGTCCAATCAGATTAGAGATTCAATGAGAGGAGGCCAGAAAGGGTGGGATGGGGATTCTTCTAAAGTTACTTTCTCATGAACTACAAAATTGTTTCAAATAGTGCAATGTATTACTTTTATTATAAAGAAGACTTGGCAATCTAGTTTTTCCAAACATTACTATCCCTTTAAGGAATTAACTTGGCTAAAATTCATATCTAGACGTGCCCTTCGCCTTTCTTAGAATACAACCACTTCTCTGGAAATCTACCAGACTACCCGAGCAGTATGATCACTTCAGTTCTCCATACTAATTATAACCTCCGCTCCACTGCTAACAACTCACTGACTATCCCACACTACCTGAGCAGTATGATTACTCCAGATCTCCATACTAACTATAACCTCCGCTCCACTGTTAACAAATCACTGACTATTCCACACTACCTGAGCAGTATGATCACTTCAGTTCTCCATACTAATTATAACCTCCGCTCCACTGCTAACAACTCACTGACTATCCCACACTACCTGAGCAGTATGATTACTCCAGATCTCCATACTAACTATAACCTCCGCTCCACTGTTAACAAATCACTGACTATTCCACACTACCTGAGCAGTATGCTCACTCCAGCTCTCCATACTAACTATAACCTCCGCTCCACTGCTAACACCTCACTGACTATTCCATACTACCTGAGCAGTATGCTCACTCCAGCTCTTCTTACTAACTATAACCTCCTCTCCACTGCTAACAACTCACTGACTATCCCACACTACCTGAGCAGTATGATCACACCAGCTCTCCATACTAACTATAACCTGCGCTCCACTGCTAACAACTCACTGACTATTCCACACTACCTGAGCAGTATGATCACTGCAGATCTCCATACTAACTATAACCTCCGCTCCACTGCTAACAACTCACTGACTATTCCACACTACCTGAGCAGTATGATCACTCCAGCTCTCCATACTAACTATAACCTCCGCTCCACTGCTAACAACTCACTGACTATCCCACACTACCTGAGCAGTATGAACACTCCAGATCTCCATACTAACTATAACCTCCGCTCCATTACTAACAACTCACTGACTATTCCACACTACCCGAGCAGTATGATCACTCCAGATCTCCATACTAACTATAACCTCCATTACTAACAACACACTGACTATTCCACACTACCTGAGCAGTATGATCACTCCAGATCTCCATACTAACTATAACCTCCATTCCACTGCTAACAACTCACTTACTATCCCACACTACCTGAGCAGTATGATCACTCCAGCTCTCCTTACTAACTATAACCTCCGCTCCACTGCTAACAACTCACTGAGTATCCCACATTACAAGAAACAAGCCGATCAGTCTGCATTTTCCTTCAGATCTCTGAAAGGCTGGAATAACCTCCCTGAAAAAATCAGATCTTCTCCTGGTCTAAAATCCCTAAAATAACTGCTTCTTTCTATTTAAAAACAATTTGTAACTGTATATAATTTGTATGTATGTTTATATGTGTATATATAATGTTTCTCCATTTGTGTAAATATGTAATCTTTACCTTTAAATACTATCCAGGACTTGAAAATTAGAGAAATCTCAATGCATTTTTCCTAGAAAACATTTTTCTAAATAAAAAAAAAAATATATAAATAAAGTAGTTCCCAACAGCTGTATGTCCAAAGATTGACTGTTTCTTTATTGCACTGACTCCAAGATGTGTAGTCTGTGACAAAATGAAAGAGTTTGTATTGTTTTCAGGAAGGTAAAGAGACATACTTTTGGATCAACCAACTGTACAACCATAGGGTGGAGATAAAAAAAAAAAATACCCCAAATTTAAATTGATCTAAATTGTTGAGTTTTATCCCTTGAATGCAGCAGGGTTCTTGAATGCATTGTACTCGCTGCCATCCAGATACTAACACTACTTTACCTCTCCCTGCTGTTCCTCACCAATCACAAACTGATAATATGTGCTGCTTTCCCTGACAGTCAGATCCTATCATTCCACACTGCTCTCCCTCTCACCTACCAATCTTTTCAAGCCAGATACTAACATTCCACACTGCTCTCCCTCTCTCTGCCACTCCCGTCGAGCCAAATACTAACATTCCACACTGCTCTCCCTTCCTCTACAATTCACTGCCAGTCACACACTGATATTCTTCACTGCTTTCCCTGACAGTCAGATCCTATCATTCTGCACTGCAAATCGCAAACTGACAATCTGCTCTGCTTTCCATCAGTCAGATCCTGTCATTCCACACTGCTCACCCTTCTGCCTACCACTCTCTTTCAGCCAGATACTAACATTCCACACAGCTATCCCTCCCACCTACCACTCTCTTCCAGCCAGATAGTAACATTCCGCACTGCTCTCCCTCCCACCTACCACTCTCTTGCAGCCAGATACCAACATTCCACACTGCTCACCCTCCCACCTACCACTCCCTTCCAGCCAGATACCAACATTCCACACTGCACTCCCACCTACCACTCTCTTCCAGCCAGATACCAACATACCACACTGCTCACCCTCCCACCTACCACTCTCTTCCAGCCAGATACCAACATTCCACACTGCTCTCCCTCCCACCTACTACTCTCTTCAAGCCAGATACCAACATTCCATTTTATGTCAAGTACGGAGACTTCATATTATGCATTACTCACCTCACTGCCACCATCAGCAGCAAAGGAAACTTGATTTGAACACCATACAAAGAAGAAAACTTGATAGTATCAACTCCTCCCCCCAACCAATCATGAGTCTCTATTCCCCTATAACTGGGCTGCAGCAAAATAAGTTTTCCTCTTTCTTTGCTACTTGCCCTCAGATAAGCACTAAGGATGGTCGAAATTTTTCTCCTCAAACTGAAATTGGAGAATAATGCACTTCCGCTTGGCAAAATATTTCCTGCAAAAAGTGCTGTTGTTTCCCTTTTTCCCGCCTTTTCCACCCATTGAAATCAATGGGGAGGTTGTCCCCCAAATACTCCAAAATTCCATGTGACTGACAGGCAAGACAAAAGCAACTTATTTGCTTGCTGTTATTGACCCTGTGCTGGGTGGAGAAGTCTGTGGAAAGACATTGTTGATTTTCTTTTTCAGTTTTAATTTTTTTTGGACACACTGTGATAAGACAACAGGATGGACAACTTCAAAAAATAAAATAAAAATAAAATAAAATATAATAAAAAATCTTAGGTGATAGTGACAGACATCTGACTGGGCTTAGGCAAGGCATCATACAGCTCCATCAGTTGTGTTGTGGACTGTACAGTAAAAAAAACACAGTGTAGTTGCAGAATGTCCAGCAAACGCACAAGGGGAAGGGGGAGGGGTGGAGCAGTGTAGGGACGTGAGAGTAAAGTAGTAGTCCAAAAACCTACTGCAGCAATGGTTGTTGAAGCGTGTACAATCAATGATGATGATTCCTTTACTCCAAAGGAGGATACAGTTTGTCAAGGTCCCAGCAAAACTAGGTCCAACACCACCAGTGCCAGTAGAAATATAGAACCATATAAGAAGAACACTGATATCAAGTAATAAAAAAAATAAAGTACAACCTACAATGTGGTAGATATGTATTTTAGTGGTGGTGATGTGGGACTGGCATGGTGTGATTTGTGTATGTATTTTTACCAGTGTCATACTCTATCCTCCTTCTCAGATTATTGACACACATTACTTATTGGTCATAGCAATGGTCCCATCTGTCCTCCACCTCATCATCTGTGCTGCTGTTAATATATTTGTCCTGGCTTTGTCTGTCATGTGTGGTTTCTGCTACTACAACTACTGGAGCTAGATGTTGATGTAATTCTACTGCCACTACTACTAGGTGTCAAAGGTGCAGCACTTATAGCAGCAGCAGAAGAGGTACTCTTTATATCTAACATTGTGGATGTTAACCTGTGTTGCTGTTGCTGGGTACTCAAAACAGGTGTGTGTGGCTGAGTGGAACTTGGACTTTATAGAGGCGATGATACCTATGATGACTGATAGGGTGACTGTGCGATTTTTGACATCCTTGCTTGTCCAGGGTCAGACTTTCCAGTGGCTTTCTCAAATATTTTATAGACAGGCACAGTGCTCCTTAAAAGTGCTGGAAGATTCAGACTTTGACTTTCTGCTAATCTTATAGTCCTGTCACCATCCTCACTCTCAACTTCATCTGTACCTGAACAAGAGAAGGATGCTGGAGTGATATATTCTAGATCTGCATCATCATCAGTTATCATTAGGTCATCCTCAGCAGCATCAGGATCCCCTGACAGTTCTTGCCCACTACTTCCCTCATATTCCTCTAAGCTTTTGGAGGTCTCAAACAATTTCTTTTTTACTTTTACTGTAACAAAGTTCCCTACTACTTTGAGGATGGGTGTTTTGGTTCTTGTGTGTCTCACTGTCTGATGCAGCAGGCGCTTCAGCTGCTACACCTTTCTCTATTATGCTGTTGCCAGCATCATCAACACTTGGATGTGACTTGTTGTCATCTTCAGTGTTCTTCTTATATGGTTCTATATTTCTACTGGCACTGCTGGTGCTGGCCCTAGTTTTGCTGGGACCTTGACAAGCTGCATCCTCCCTTGGAGTAAAGGGATCATCATCATTGATTGCACATGCTGCAACAACAATTGCTGCAGTAGGCTTTTGGACTACTACTTTACTCTCATGTCCCTACACTGCTCCGCCCCTACCCCTTCCCCTTGTGCGTTTGCTGGACATTCTGCAACTACACTGTGTTTTTTACTGTACAGTGCACAACACAACTGATGGAGCTGTATGATGCCTTGCCTAAGCCCAGTTAGCTGTCTGTCACTGTCACCTAAGATATTTCATTTTTTATTATTTTTTATTTATTTTTTTTTATTTTTTTTATTTTTAAGTTGTCCACTCTTTTGTCTTATCACAGTCTGTCCCAAAAAAATTATAACTGAAAAAGAAAATCAACAATGTCTTTCCCCAGACTTCCCCACCCAGCACAGGGACAATAACAGCAAGATCAGCAAGCAAATAGGTTGCCTGTGTATTGCCTGTCAGTCTCATGGAATTCTGGAGTATTTGGGGGACAACCTCCTTCCTCCCTTCTTATCCCCTAGAGGGCCCCAGACTTCCCTAATACAGAGAACAAATGTCCTACCTAAAAGACTTCCTAAACTAAGCTTCAATTCTCCTTTATTTGCCTATCTCCACTAGCTAAAAAACATGCTGCTCTCTCCTCTCACAAACACAGAATGGATGCTGTGAGAGCCTGACAGCCATTTATTAGTGATGAGCGAGCGTGCTCGGCCGATGCTCGGATCGGCTCGAGCATCGCTCTGCTCGGCACATGGCGGTACTCGTCGAGTACCGCCATGTGCTCTCCCGCCATGTTCGGGTGGCGGGGATCTGTGCCGGAAGAGGCACAGATCCGAAGAAGCTCCGCTGGACCACCAGGGACTGGAGGTACGGGGGCATTGCGAAGATGAAGGGGGCATTGCGGAGATGAAGGGGGACATTGTGGAAGAGGGGCATAGACTCTATGCCCCTCTTCCACAATGTCCCCCTTCATCTCCGCTATGCCCGTCTTCCACAATGTCCCCCTTCATCTCCGCTATGCCCCTCTTCCACAATGTGCCCCTTCATCTCCGCTATGCCCCTCTTCCACAATGTCCCCCTTCATCTCCTCTATGGCATAGAGGAGATGAAGGGGGACATTGTGGAAGAGAGGCATAGCGGAGATGAAGGGGCACATTGTGGAAGAGGGGCATAGCGGAGATGAAGGGGCACATTGTGGAAGACGGGCAATTCGGAGATGAAGGGGGACATTGCGGAGATGAAGGGGGCATTCGGAGATGAAGGGGGCATAGCGGAGATGAAGGGGGCATTGACCAGGCACCCTCCCCTCATCAGAGCAGGGGGTGCCTGGTGTCGCCCCATTCATTTCAATGGGGCTCGGGTGCTCGGCCGAGCACTCGAGCCTCAGGGGGTGCTCGGTCAGAGCACCCGAGCACCCGAGCATCGGGGTGCTCGCTCAACACTACCATTTATATGTCTGTAGAAAACTTTAGAGTGGTATACAAATGTTTTTCTTCCCATTGATTTCAATGGGTGGAAAAGGTGGGAAAAAGAGGAAAAACAGCACTTTTCGCAGGACATTTTTCACCAAGCAGAAAGTGCCATGATTCGCCGATTTCAGTTTGAGGCGAAAATTTTCTCCCTTCCTTAGCTCTAAACCCATTTTTCATTGACAGTGCTGTAAAAATTAAAACTGAGTCTGATAGGTAGAACTTTGTATTTACGTAGAGGACAGATCCATAATTTTCAGCCTTATATTGACTTCTTATACTGTTCTTAAAATATCCAGAATTTAACAGATGCACACATACACTCAAAAATATGGATTATGACAGTCGATAACAACTTGATCTTGCCAATGGTAGTTTGCTGCACACAATGCTGATTTTCTGCCAGGTCAAAGACACAATACTTTTTTTTAATCAGCCACTCCATAAAACCGGCAGAGCACTACACTGTTAATTGCCACCAGAAGACCAATATTACATTACACGACACCAGAAGAGCAATACACTGCTGGGCAACACTAGTAGGCAATACTTTATTACATGCCAGCAATACACTGTTGCACATTATTAGGACAATTCACGAGATGCCATCTATATATCAGTAAACATGACATGCTACCAGAACTTCAATACACCATTACATGCCACCAGTAGAGTAACACACCATTACATACTATCAGTGACACAACACACCATTAGATACTACCAGCAGGGCAACACACACACAGCATGCCTCCAGCATAGCAATAAACTATTACATGTCCCAGACAGAGCAATACACCATGAATTACCACCAGCAGTGCAGTACAACAGCAAAACAATACAATATTACATGCCACCAGCAAACAAATCCACCATTACATTCCATGTGTTGCCAGCAATATAATGTATAATTACATGCCCTCAATAGAGAAATACACAATTGCATGCAAAAAAACAAAACTTTACGCCACTACAAATCAATTGCCTGCTTCCCCCTTTGAAAATTCCACTTGACTGCAGGCTGCACAATGTTGAAGTGGTTGTATATCATTCTAGAATTCAAAGAGTTAAGTCTAAAGTTTTAAAGCAGGTTATCAAGGATTTTTGACAACCCAATGGATGGCATCATGTGATAATGTTTGGGAACCCCTTTTTAAAGAAACATTGATATTTCTGCAGACAACTTGTTTGAGAAACACAACAGGATTTTATTGGAGTAATAAACATCATCAAATCTTCTCCCTGATATTACTTCAATATTTAGATCCTGGAAGTACCCTGCAGGACAGCTGTGCTTTTAAGTGCAGACTCTGGAAAACTCTTTTGACTTTATGGGTCTGAGCTAAGCTTTTTTCCTAATTAAATACTTTTACATTAGGAGAAATTTGCAACAGCAGCAAAGTAACTGTCCATAAAATGTGTAGAGCCTACCCTACTATAATGCAAATTGTTTAACTTAAGTTAAAGAAACACAAACTCTTCCTAATAACAAATTCCCATTCACCTTAACCTAGGCAGAAAAGCCTATTGGCCACTATGAATCCATTCTGTTAGACTGGTTCTCCAATATTAATGATTATTTTATGCTTTAAATCATGTCTTTTCAGTTGCACATTGTTCTTTGTTTCCAGACACTAGGACACAACGGGGAAGATTCACTAAGCGGTGATATCACTTCTCAATTCCTGTGTTGGTCTATGGAGCCTATGCTCTAAGATTTCTTCAGCATTGGAGATGTTAGTGCATATGCTCTATAGAATAACATAGGAACTGGAGAAGTGATAAACTGGAGAAGTCATCTCCACTTTATCACTTCTTTATCACCACTTAGTGAATCTCCCCCAACATTTTTCCCACTGAAGTCTTTGAAAGAAAGGAAGGGGAGATGGAGGAAGAAAGAAGGAAGATGATGGGGGAAAGCAGAAGGGAGAAGAGAGAATGGACAAGGAAGAATGGAAAAGGTGAAAGAAACTAAGAAAGAAGAAGAAGAGAAGAGATTGCCGGAAGAAGAGGAAAGGAAAAGTAATGCATTGGAGAATTCCTTCCAGACTTCTTTTCCTATGAATGACATGCTTTAGCTTCTAATTTTTCTCTCTCTGCAAGCTTACAGAGGCTTTTTTTTTCAATGTGAGTTTTTTCACCTATCTTCAGGGTATTATACGTTGTTTGACTCTATGCGAATTCTATCTTCTGATTGGCCCAGTCTACCTATTTAGTCCCAGCCCTACTGCTGGGTTTACTTGTCTTCTCTGGTTTTGACATTGGCCTGGACCTCCAGATTACACTTGCCTTCAGCCTACCCTGACCTTCTGCTTGGATACCTGTAGTGACTGAACTCAGCCTGCCCTGGCCTTGGATCTCCTGACTATGATTTTATTTTAGCCCTCTGGAAGTAAGACTTGGACCTTTGATTACTGGTGACCACACAACCCTTGGAGCTCAACTCCATTATACAAGTAATTGTGCTTCTGTGTGGCTTAGGGAATTCTGTAATTTTTCTTTCCATCCATCACCTGATGGACTATTAGGTATTAAAGCTTTCCTCCAATCAAACTTCAGTCTTCAGAATCCTGACACTATAATCGGGCCAGACAATGGTTTGCTTGGATTTGGCCACTTCTGATTCACAGATTTAAAACCTGGAAACGAAACTAGGTGCTGTTCCGGAGATAGTGTGATCATCTGCAGTCTCTCCAACTCAATCAGTTTTCCTTCTGATCCTTCATCCTCAGCTGTTTCTCAATCACCTTAACTTCTGTTGCAGTCTTTGAGACAAGCATTCCAAGCATTATCCTCATGATCATTCTTGCAAACTCACAAAAATGTAGAGGATTTTTTAATTATTGCCTGCTGGAGTTCTCCAGTCAGCCTCAGACCTTCAGCTCCCTCTTATCCAGGGTGGATATTTGTTTTAAACAGGGACATCTTGGCCTGGGCATCAAGCTTAGTGGAGAAAAATGCTCCTCTCTTCGAAGATTCTCATGAAAGGCAACCTTGCCAAAGTCGCACTTGATTAATTGCTCAGTACACAATTTAATTTGGCCTTTCTCTGAAGAGACAGATTGCTATATGGGCCACTGTCATAAGAAGATGGAACAAAAAAATAAATATATTCTAACCTAATTCTAATCATGAGATTGCTAAGGATCTGAAGTCCATTATTGTTCTTTGCTTGGCACTAGACCTTTAAAAGCAGAAGAGATAGTTGGAGCAGGACAGATCATGCAGGTGGCCTCATGTGCTTCAAACACCTTCTTCTGCTTTCAAATTGTTTCTACTACTGACCATTAATGTTGAGCGAGCACCCCGATGCTCGGGTGCTCGGGTGCTCTGACCGAGCACCCCCTGATGCTCGAGTGCTCGGCCGAGCACCCGAGCCCCATTCAAATGAATGGGAGCACTCGAGCATTAAACCAGGCACCCCCTGCTCTGATGAGCGGAGGGTGCCTGGTCAATGTCCCCCTTCATCTCCGCTATGCCCCTCTTCCACAATGTCCCCCTTCATCTCCTATGCCATAGCGGAGATGAAGGGGGACATTGTGGAAGAGGGGCATAGCGGAGATGAAGGGGGACATTGTGGAAGAGGGGCATAGACTCTATGCCCCTCTTCCACAATGTCCCCCTTCATCTCCGCTATGCCCCTCTTCCACAATGTCCCCCTTCATCTCCTCTATGGCATAGGAGATGAAGGGGGACATTGTGGAAGAGGGGCATAGCGGAGATGAAGGGGCACATTGTGGAAGACGGGCATAGCGGAGATGAAGGGGGACATTGTGGAAGAGGGGCATAGAGTCTATGCCCCTCTTCCATAATGTCCCCCTTCATCTCCGCAATGCCCCCTTCATCTCCGCAATGCCCCCGTACCTCCATTCCCTGGTGGTCCAGCGGAGCGTCTTCGGATCTGTGCCTCTTCCGGCACAGATCCTCTTCACCCGAGCATGTCGGGCGAGCACATGGCGGTACTCGTACGAGTACCGCCATGTGCAGAGCAGAGCGATGCTCGAGCCGATCCGAGCATCGGCCGAGCACGCTCGCTCAACACTACTGACCATGAATAACTGATGAAGGCTTGAGTGTCATAACAGAAGGTGGAGCACCCTGGGACTATGTTTTTATTGTAGCCAAAAGGATAACCTTCATAGAACCTCTCTTTTCTGACTGAGAAACACCATTAGAGATCATGAAAAAGCATCATCTATCAAATCATGATACTTCTCAATCTGTCATGCGAAGATTACTCGGTTTCCACCTTAGCCTTCCTGGTGCAGCAGGTATATTAATTGACTGGTCCTGTGACATTGAGTCTGTAATCCATCTGCAATCTAAGTCCCATTCTCATATTTTCACAACTGATGAGAAGCCTTTAGGCAATGGACTTTTAACTAGGTGTGGGCGAAAAGTGAGAAAAATTTCCAGCATGACTTTTCACGAAAAAATGGAAGATTTTTCTCTTATTTTACAAGTTTTCCTCTTTTGTCCAAAGCTATTTTTTTCTCTTTTTCAGCTATTCCTGCAAATTTTTGGCTTATTACAATACATTTTATCCTATCCTAACACATTTTTCTCATATTCAACACATTTTTTGTCTATGTTTCCTATGGTACAACATTTTCCAGCACAATATTACTTCTTCTGAGGGCTGAGAATTAAGTAGCTGAAAGCCAAAGTTGTGAGTCCTACAGCAACATATACCTTGAAAATGTGTTAGCATGCAGAGTGAATTTGTCCTTTGCCCACAAGACTATCTGCCTGCTTAAGTGACACTGGCACATATTCATGATGATGGAATGTGATAAAAAAAAAGTAACACCTACAATGTGGCAGATGCATATGATAGTGGTAGGGTGGGGGGGACTGGCGTGGTACTGCATCTAATCCAGCAGGAGAGGGATCTTTATCATTTATTGCACATTCTGCAGCAATCATTGCTACAGTCAGTTTGAACTACCACTTTACTCCCACGTCCCTGCACTGCTCCACCCCTCCCACTTCCCCTTGTGCATTTGCTGGTCATTACTCAACTACTGTGTGTTTTTTACTCTCTACAATACAAAACTGATGGAGTGTGATGTCTTGCCTTAGCCCTCAACAAAACTATCAATGTTTTCTGCTGCCTAATCAAGTCTGCCTCAGTCACAGAGATCACATCACGCTCCCAGTCAGCTGTCTGTCACCTAATATATTTATTTATTTAATTATTTATGTACTAGTTGAAAAGCCCGTTACACGGATCACAGTGCCACTGCCAGCCGGTCGCGGGGCAGTCATGTGCAGTAGAGACTGCCCTCTCCTTCGGAGCATCCAGCTCTGTATCAACCGCGGCGTGAGCAGTCTCTACTGTGCATGACTTCGTCGTTACACACGTTTTAGCAAATTATTATATAGGATTACTTTTTTATTTTTATTCTATTTTTTTAAGTTGTCCACCCTTCCTTATCATAGTCAGTCCAAAAAATATATATAACTATAAAACAAAATCAACAAATTCTTTCCCCAAACTTTCCCAGCACAGAGACAATTAAAGCAAAATCACCAAACAATCTGAACCCCAGCTGCCTGTGTCTTGCCAGTCAGACACACCAAATTGTGGGGTCAACCTCCTTCCTCCCTTCTTCTACCCCAGAGTGCCCAAAGACTTCCCTAATACAGAGAACAAATGTCCTACCTAAATGACTCCCTAAACTAAGCTTCAATTCCCCTTTATTTGCCTATCTCCTCTAGGTTAAAAACATGTTGCTTTCTCCTCTCACAAGCACAAAATGGCTGCTGTGAAAGCCTGACACCCTTTTATATGACTGTAGAAAAGTAGAGAAACTTTCATGTGGTGGGGAAAATTTTTTCTTCCCATTGATTTCAATACATATCAACATAGAAACAGATGATGAGGCTGAAAAAAGCCATGCGTCCAGCAATTCTAGGCCATTCCAAAAACACCCCTGTTGATCCAGCGGAAGGCAAAAAAGCCCTCTGAAGCCATTTCTAATTTAGCCCCATACAATGAGCTAAATGAAAAAAGTGAGAAAATTGAGCTTTTCTTGGGAAATCACTCGGCCAAGTGTAAAGAGCAATTTTTCACAGATTTTGGTTTAAGGAGAAAGTTTTCGCCCATAACTACTTTTAACACTTAAAATAGGTTTTCCAAAAGCAGTACGTTTTCTCACTGCTGTTTGAAGTCAGGAAGGAGTTAAGGAATTTTTTGGGGAGGGAATTATTGGAAATAGCTTCAAAGGATCTTTTTTTTTTTACCTTCTTCCAGATCAAGAAAAACAAAACAATAGTTATGTTTCACTGGCTGAACTTGATGGATGCTTGTCTTTTTTTTTCCAACTTTATCAACTATGTTACTGTGTTGCTTGTGTTGGAGACCTTGGTGAAGAAACATTCACCTATTATGTTCAGGGCTGGATTTATCATAAGGCAGAGTAGGCATCTGCCTACAGATGCACCCCACAGAGATGCCATCTCCCAGCGCTCTGCATTACTGAACAGAAGACCGCATGGGAGCAACAGCAGCTACAGGTCTGTGCAGAAGAAGGCACAGACCTGCCAGCTGCCATGCCACTGGACCACCAGGGAGCAAGGGCTTTCATAGGAGGTAGGAAATGGACATGGCGGGCAATATGGAGCTGATGGGGGGAAATATGGAGATGATGGGGCAAGGTGAGGACAATATAGAGCTGATAGAGGACATTATGGAGATGATGGGGCAACGTGAGGGCAATATGGATATGATGGGGCAATATGGAGCTGATGGGGGCAATATGGAGCTGATGGGGCAATGTGAGGGCAATATGGAGGTGATGGGGCAATATGGAGATATTGGGAGACAATGTGGAGATTAGGAGCATTGTGGAAGTGTACAGTGGAGATGGCAAATAGGAGAGTGAGCTTCAGATTTCTGTGCCTACAGGCTCCTGAGATCTAAATCCAGCTCTGAATATGTTATTCAGTGCACCCCCCCCCCCATTCCCCTGTAATTTTGCTTCTACCATGGCCAAGGAGACATATGCCAAGAGTCGACTAGGCTTCAGGTCAAATAACAGCTTGGGGGTCATATTTTCACCAGAACTTTATATCCAAGGTGCCTCCACTGCATTCTCTACTGGATTCCTTGTTTGAGTTTTGTCTCTTAAATAAGTGGTTCCTGAGCCATATTGGGGGATGGGGTTTGAATATTGACTGCCTTCTGACTAGGGATGGGCGAAACTTTCCGCCTCAAAATTGGCGAAAAATGGCACTTTCCCTTGAAAAGTGCAGATTTTCCACTTTTTTCTGCTTTTTTTCGCCTATTGAAATCAATGGGAACATAGAAGTTACACACAACACAATACAAATAATATTTTATTTCCCAAAGGCATTGTATAAAAGGGGCATGAGGGTGCCTGTGTTGGTGGGGTTTGGGGAAAGAATCATTTGAACAGGGAATGTTTTTGGGGGGTTGTTTGCTGGGATTGGGGGACACTTAACAAAAAAGAAAATCTAAATAAAGTAAAAGAAAATAAAAATAATAAGACATTGTATAAAGGGGTCTGAGGAGGGTGCCTATGTTGGTGAATGAATTAATCATTTGAACAGGAAATTTGTTTTGAGGGACTTTCTTGACTGCTATTGGGGGACAGTTAATAAAAATAAATCAATAAAATAAAATAAGACATTTTTACTTAAAGTGACAGAGACAGGAACCCCCTGACTTGATAGAGTATTTTGTAGAGGATGATTTGTTAGATTTGTTGTTAGAGGCCTTTGTAGGACTTAGGCTTATTAGAGGCCCAAGCCCTGAAGAAACAATGATTTGTAGGACTTAAGCTTGTTTGGCACAAGCCCTAAGGAAACATTGATTTGTTGGACTTAGGCTTGTTAGAAACAACCCCCCCAGAAATTGTTTATTTTTTTGTAAGACTAGTTTTTTTTTTCTTTTCTTTCTTTTTTTTTTTTCAAAGCACAAGCCCTGGGAAAAAAAAAAAAAATGCCCTACTGGCCTAATGCCAGCAGGTCATGTTGGCCAGTGGCCACTGTCAAATGTCCTTCTGAGTTGCAACTGCTGTTAGTACTGCTGCTGCTGAGTTGTTCAAGCAGCAGGATGATTAGGCATTCCCATTAAATTCCCCAAGATCCCTTTGGGTGATTTAGGGGGACTGGACAGCATTGGTACAGTAGTGGTCCCTTCCTCCTCAGACTCAGTGGACACATAATGGTCCTTCCAGCTCCTCCACTGATTATTTTTTACCTTGCTCGTAGTGATAGGAGTCACTATGAGCCTCTCCTGCCTCACTTTTTGCAAAATATCACAGCAGAGTAGCACAGCACGTCTATCTCGCTCTGTAGCTGCTTTTATTATGTTTGCCTTCAGCGAAAACATCATGTTTTGATAGTGGAAGTGCAAAAACAACGTATATCAATGGGCAGAAACTTTATAGCCATTGAAAAAATGGCAAAAAATTTTGAGCAATGGGCAAAAAATGCAAAAATTTTAAACTCTAGTTTTAAAGCGGATTTTTCCACAAAAAAAGCAAATAACAATGTGGTTTTCGCAAAATTTTCCACGGGAACACGGTGACAACTTTCGCCCACCCCTACTTCTGACTAACAGGACTTGCAATTATCCTGAAACCTCTTTCCTGGAGCCTCTCCATCAGATGACAGAATCTTCCAGCTGTCAGAGCAACAAGGAGATGGCACTCTGCATCAAATAGAATCTTTTCTATCAGGTGTTAGCTGCATCGACTAAAGATGAATGAATATGATTAAAGTTATGAATCACTATTAGTGATGATCGAGCACCCCGATGCTCGGGTGTTCGGGTGCTCTGGCCGAGCACCCCCGGAGGCTCGAGTGCTCGGCCGAGCACCCGAGCCCCATTGAAGTCAATGGGAGGACTCGAGCATTACACCAGGCACCCCCTGCTCTGATGAGGGGAGGGTGCCTGGTTCATAGGAAAAGGTCAGAAAATGATGGAAACACCACAGAAATGGTTCAGGGACAGCATAGGGAGGATGTCTGGATGCATCTTGGACTCCAACGTCGCTGCTGGGAACGATGTTTCGCCCGTAGTACGCCATTTTTACAGACTGACCGTAAAACACACAAAAAGGAAGATAAAAACGATTGTAGGCGAAAAATTGTTACCAAACAGTATTTGCTGTATATTTACTTGTATATCATCTGCAAATTCTGCAAAAAATGTCATCGATTTTTCGGAACTGGGGCCATGATTAAGAGGGAAACGTGCAAAGAGTAAAGCAGGTGTTCAACGTGGTTATGGCCCGGGTAAGGTACAGCATTCAGGAACGGAGGCCGCAGATACCACAGGTTTTACAACATGTCCGTTTGCCCTTGTTAAGTCCAAAATTTATAGTCGGAACAGTGGGGTCTGATCCATTGAGTAAAAGTGACGAAGTGACTTAGTGGATGAAGCCAAGAACTACCTTCTGCTCTGTCGAACACCCCAGCCCTATTTAATTCAATGGGAGGACCTGAGGCACTCCGATACAACCTGTATATCACAAAATGGAGGGCCTCATTCACATTGTGGTACAATAGTTCAGGTAGTGGTCCAACACTCATAAAGCCTAAGCACTAAGTGAAAGGGCTGCCAAAAATTAGACTGAAATGTCACTCCAATACACCCTTTATTACACATAAAGGAGGGCATCATACACACCCTTGAAAAATTAGGATTAATGGCCTGCTGGTGACCCTCTAAAACATTAGGGGCGAGGGCATGCCGCTAAGCTGACCATCTAAAACATTAGGAATGAGGGTCTGCTGCTGAGCCGACCATCTAAAACATTATGGGTGAGGGTCTGCTGCGGAGCTGACCATCCTAAACATTATATGCGAAGGCCCGCTAGTGAGCTGACGCTATAAAACATTATATGAGAGGGCCCGCTAGAGAGCTGACCCAATAAAACATTATATGAGAGGGCCCGCTAGAGAGCTGACCCAATAAAACATTATATGAGAAGGCCCGCTGGTGAGCTGACCTATACAAAAATTGTCAAACAGGGCCCGCTGGTGAGCTGGCCCTATATAAAAATTATATCACAGGGCCCGCTGGTGAGCTGGCCCTATATAAAAATTGTATCACAGGGCCCGCTGGTGAGCTGGCCCTATATAAAAATTGTATCAGAGGGCATATGGAAGAGGAGGAGGACGATGAGAAGATTAAGAGTCAACCACATACCCGTTTTTTGGGTGGAAGGGGTGAATGGGAATACAGAGTATTCCCATCATTGTAAATAACATATCTAAAGTGACTATATGTTCCCCCGCGGCTTTCCTCCAGTGGAGTGGAGAAGTCAGGGGAAATCCAGGCCTTGTTCATTTTTATAAGTGTCAACCTATCAGCATTGTCGGTGGAAAGGCGGATACGCTTATCTGTTATGATGCCACCAGCAGCACTAAATACCCGCTCAGACAGAACGCTGGCGGCAGGGCAGGCCAGCACCTCCAAGGCGTAGAGTGCCAGTTCATACCACGTGTCCAGCTTGGACACCCAGTAGTTGTAAGGCACAGAGGGATCATTGAGGACGCTGACACGGTCTGCTACGTACTCCTTCATCATCTTCCAAAACTTTTCCCTCCTTGTGACACTAGGCTGCGCATCAGGGTGAGGGTGCTGGCGGGGTGTCATGAAGGTGTCCCACGCCTTGGAGAGTGTTGCCCTGCCTTTGTCGGAACTGCTGTGTGCTCCCCTTTTCTCCCCTTCTCGGTTGGCCAAGGTAGCACGTACTCTGCCGCCAGCGTTGTCAGATGGAAAATTTTGGAGCAATTTTTCGACAAGAACCTTCTGGTATTGCACCATTTTGCTTGTCCTCTCCACCGGAGGAATGAGAGATGAGAAATTCTCTTTGTAGCGGGGGTCCAGAAGGGTGAACACCCAGTAATCCGTGTTGTCTAAAATGCGTATAACGCGTGGGTCACGGGAAAGGCAGCCTAACATAAAGTCAGCCATGTGTGCCAGAGTACCAACAGGCAAGATTTCGCTGTCCTCACCAGGAGGATGACTCTCAATCTCCTCATCCTCTTCCTCCTCTTCTGCCCACCCACTCTGAAGAGATGGAACTAAAGTTCCATGGCTACCCTCTGTAGCGGAGGCAACCGTGTCTTCCTCCTCCTCCTCCGCCTCCTCCAATTGTCGCTGAGAAGACGAAGTGAGGGTGCTCTGGCTATCACCTTGTGTAAGCTCTTCCTCCCCCATTTCCACCTCTTCCACATGCAAAGCGTCGGTTTTAATTGTGAGCAGCGAGCGTTTCAGTAGACACAGAAGTGGGATGGTTACACTGATAATAGCGTTATCGCCGCTCACCATCTGTGTCGATTCCTCAAAATTGCGTAAAACCTCACAGAGGTCTGACATCCATTCCCACTCCTCACTTCTGATTAGAGGAAGTTGAATGGAGAGGCGACGACCGTGTAACAGCTGGTACTCCACTACTGCCCTCTGCTGCTCACAAAGCCGGGCCAACATGTGGAAGGTGGAGTTCCAGCGCGTGTTCATGTCACACAGCAGCCGGTGAGCTGGCAATTGTAAGCGCTGCTGCAGCTTCAACAGGCCGGCTGAAGCTGTTGATGACTTACGGAAATGTGCACACACGCGGCGCACCTTGGTCAAGAGATCATGCAAATTGGGGTAGGTTTTTAGAAATCGCTGAACCACTAAATTAAATACATGCGCTAGGCATGGTACGTGTGTGAGCTTGCCGAGCTCCAAAGCCGCCACCAAGTTACGCCCATTATCACACACAACCATGCCTGGTTGCAGGTTGAGTGGCGAGAGCCACTGCTCGGTCTGGTGACTAATCCCCTGCAACAGCTCTGAGGCCGTGTGCTGTTTGTCCCCAAGGCAGATCAGCTTCAGCACGGCCTGTTGACGCTTCCCCACTGCAGTGCTACACTGCTTCCAGCTACCGGCTGATGGGTGAGTGGCGCTGCGCGCAGAGAATTCGGAGGTGGAAACGGAGGAGGAGGAGGAGGAGCCAATAACGTAGGTGCTGGCGGAAACCCTGATGGAGGTAGGGCCCGCAATCCTCGGCGTGGGTAGCACCTGTGCCATCCCAGGGTCCGAGTCGCTCCCAAGCTCCACGACATTCACCCAGTGTGCCGTCAGGGAAATGTAGCGTCCCTGGCCACAAGCACTTGTCCATGTGTCAGTCGTTAAGTGGACCTTCCCAGTAACTGCGTTGGTCAGGGCACGGGTGATGTTACGGGACACATGGTGGTGTAAGGCGGGGACGGCACACCGGGAAAAGTAGTGGCGGCTGGGGACTGCGTACCGAGGGACAGCTGCTGCCATCAGGCTGCGGAAGGACTCAGTCTCCACAAGCCTAAATGGCAGCATTTCGATGGCCAGTAATTTGGAAAGGTGTGAGGTTAGTGCTATGGCCTGTGGGTGGGTGGCTGGGTATTTTTGCTTGCGCTCAAATGCCTGGGGTAACGACATTTGGACGCTGCGCTGGGACAAGGAAGTGGATGTGGTCGCTGATGGTGCTTCAGATGGTACAGGTGCAGGGCGGGAGGTATGCGGGCCTGCGCCTTCGACAGGCGATTGGCCGGCACCGAAAACAGGGGAAGAGGAGGCAGTGGTGTGGCCTGCAGACACAGATTGGCGATCCGGGCGTTCCTCCCACTTATTACGGTGCTTGGATGCCATGTGTCGGATCATGCTGGTGGTGGTGAGGTTGCTAGTGTTCATGCCTCGGCTCATTCTGGTGTGGCACAGGTTGCAAACTACAATTCTTTTGTCGTCCGCACTTTCCTTAAAAAAACGCCATACCGCGGAACACCTAGCCCTTGGCAAGGGAGATTTACGCAAGGGGGTGCTCCGTGGAACATTTGCGGGCCGGTTTGGTGCGGTCCGCCTTCTTTCTTTAGCCACACCACTGCCTCTTCCAGCCTGTTGCGGTGCTGCAGATGGCTCACCCTCAGGACTGCTGTCATCGCTCGGCTCTCCACCTTCCCAGGTGGGGTCAGTGACCTCATCGTCCACCAAGTCCTCCTCCACTTCCTCACTCTGATCATCCTCCTCATTTCTTGATCCCACCACATACTCAGTCATTGACAACTGTGTATCATCCTCCTCATCAAGGTCTTGAGACAGTAATTGTGGTTGATTTGATGGCAACTGTGTCTCATCATCATCATCATCCACTTCCTTTGACCTTAAACAGAATGTGCCGCTAATCTGCGGCTAGGCACAGTGAACGGAATATGTGACGTTTATTTTTTAAACTTTGCACACTAAACAGAATGTGCCGCTAATCTGCGGCTAGGCACAGTGAACGGAATATGTGACGTTTATTTTTTAAACTTTGCACACTAAACAGAATGTGCCGCTAATCTGCGGCTAGGCACAGTGAACGGAATATGTGATGTTTATTTTTTAAACTTTGCACACTAAACAATATGTGCCGCTAATCTGCGTCTAGGCACACTAAACAGAATGTGCTGCTAATCTGCGGCTAGGCACAGTGAACGGAATATGTGACGTTTATTTTTTAAACTTTGCACACTAAACAATATGTGCCGCTAATCTGCGTCTAGGCACACTAAACAGAATGTGCTGCTAATCTGCGGCTAGGCACAGTGAACGGAATATGTGACGTTTATTTTTTAAACTTTGCACACTAAACAATATGTGCCGCTAATCTGCGTCTAGGCACACTAAACAGAATGTGCTGCTAATCTGCGGCTAGGCACAGTGAACGGAATCTGTGACGTTTATTTTTTAAACTTTGCACACTAAACAATATGTGCCGCTAATCTGCGGCTAGGCACAGTGAACGGAATATGTGACGTTTATTTTTTAAACTTTGCACACTAAACAATATGTGCCGCTAATCTGCGTCTAGGCACACTAAACAGAATGTGCCGCTAATCTGCGGCTAGGCACAGTGAACGGAATATTTGACGTTTATTTTTTAAATTTGTGCCCCCCCAAACAAAATATAACTGCTGCCCCCACACACAACAGTCCTAAAAAGGACTTTTGGGTCTTTAAAGAGTTCAAAAACACTTTTCTTCTCCCTACACTGACTTTCCCTTCCTATCCTCATCTCTCCCTGGCTAAGACTGAGCCGAACGCGCTCCTATCCTCATCTCTCCCTGGCTAAGACTGAGCCGAACGCGCTGGTCAGGTGCTATACAGCACCCGATCACGGGTTCTGGCCAGCCAATCAGTGTAATGCCAGCAGCCATCATGGCTGCTGGCATTACACTGATGTCAGAGCCTCCCCGCACGTTTATTGGCTGCGCAGCAGCCGCGAAACGTGCGGGGAGGAGACCCGAACATGGCGGGCGAGCACATGCGGTACTCGTACGAGTACCGCCATGTGCCGAGCAGAGCGATGCTCGAGCCGAACCGAGCTTCGGCCGAGCATGCTCGCTCATCACTAATCACTATCCTTTACCATTAAACTCTGAACTGTTTGATCTTCTGCAAGGGGTGATTGTGTTCATCAAGCAAAATCTCAGAAGTAACTACAATTTTTTATGACAAGGTAAGAGAGTATTGAAAGTCTTCCTTTAATACTAATTTTGGACTCTGTAAGTATCAAGTAATGCCTTTGGACTTTGCAGCATCCAGGACTTTTTAAATTATATATCCAGAGATATGTTTGTCTCTCATGGTATGGTATATCTTGATAATACTCTAATCTACTCTCTAAACCTCACTCTTCATCAAAAACATGTCAAGTCTATTCTTCAACAAATATTTTAAAATTACCTCTACGCCAAAGTAGAAAAACATGAATTTGAACAGCCCCATTGACCTTCCTAGGATATATAATCTCAAATGCTGGTTTGGATCCAGCCAAAGTCTCTGCTGTTGCTCAATGGCCACAACCCAACGATATCAAGGCTGTCAAGTGATTTATGGACTTTACCAACTGTTATAGAAAATGTATACTGAACTTTTACAAGACTTTCTTTTCACTGGCCTAAGCTGTAAGGGGGTCAATCCTTGAACATGGACTCCCGAGGCTCTTGTCACCTATGAAAAGCTCAGAAAAAGCTTTACTTATGAATTACCTGAATCCTTCTCTGACTTTCATAGTTGAGGCAGGTGCCTTAGAAGTAGGAACCAGACCCATACTCTCGGCAAGGACCAGTAACCATCCACTTCATCCCTGCTCTTTCTTCTAAAACAAGTTCACTGAGGTGGAAAAAAAACAACAATGTTGGTAACCGGGACCATTCTCTGTGAATGACACTGAGAAGTAGTACCACTTACTCAAAGGCTCTGCTACTCCTGTCACCTTCCTCACTGATTACAACAATCTGCTTTTTCTGAAATCAACTTCTTACCTCCCTGGGTCCAAGAATGCAAAGGTTGATTCTCTTTCCAGGCAATCTGATTTAATCCCAACTTCAGATCCAGAGGCCATAATTGCACCAAACAGAATGTTTTCTACTTTATCTTCTGAAGACCTGTCTTGAATGTGTGGCAATCAACTTTATGTACCACAACTTTTCTGCAGGGCTCATAGTTCCCTTTCCTTCAGGCATAACAGGGTTAAGAAGCTCTTTGACTTTCTGGAATGACACTTTTGATGGCAACCTTAAGAATGAAATGTTATGGATTTCATTTTCTTTTACGTCTAGTGCCAGAAATAAAACAGCTTATTCAAAATCAGCAGTTCAAAGCTGTCTTCCTCACAAGAACATGCAGATGTTTTTTCTAAAGGCATTTTATTGTTTCATTGAGTTTCTTTTCATATTGTGTCCAGCAGGGGCTCTCACATTGTTTAAAGGGATAGTAACCCCCCCCTAACAACGTGACACCAAAATACAGCAATCATACAAACATACTGAACTCACTTAATCCCATCTCTCAAACCTTTATGGCTTGAGAGATGGAAGGCAAGACAGTCCTCCGGTCCCTCCCCCTTCTGCCTGACGAGCTGTAAAGCTGCCAGAGGCAGAATCCGGTCAGCCGACTTTCGGCGGTTCTGCAGGACATCTAAATATCTCTGTATAATTACTTCATAGGAATGGTCTACAACATGTGCTTGCAAGCCAGGCACACGTTTTAGACCATACCCATGAAGTAATAATATGGAGATATCTAGATGACAGTGCTCCTGCAGAGCCGCCGTCTGGTGCTGGAAGCAGGATCTCATGACGTCCGCTATACATCGGATGTATGAGAAGGGGGAGGGAGCGGAGGTCTGTCTTGCCTTACTTCTCTCAAACCATAATGGTTTGAGAGATGGGACTAAGTGCGTTCAGTATGTTTGTATGATTGTTGTATTTTGGTGTCACGTTGTTCGGGGGGGTTACCATCCCTTTAATGATTCTGGAAGCCTTATGTAACCATCCTAACAACAGCCTTTCACCTGCAATCAAATGGACAGACTAAACGCACTAATTAGTCAACTGAACACTTGCTCTGATTCTTTGTGGACTATCAGCACTTTAATTTATCTGATCTACATTTGTATGAATTCTGTTTCAACAAACTAAAACATGAAACACTTCAGTGTTCAGCCTTCTTTGCTGTCTAGGGGTGTCATCCCTGAACCCTCCCAGAAAAGTTTTCTACTTTTGGAATTCTGGCTGCTGATTCCAGAGTGCAAGACCTGCTTCAACATTGGTTCCTGAACTGTGGAAAGTCGTGATGAATAACTAGTTCATAAGATCTTGGATTTTCATCTGATTTCAGTACCCTTCACTATCTCATTGACTGGAATGGCTATGAACCTGAAGAAAATTCATGGGTGCCAGCTTCGGATGTTTACACCTCTTCATTGTCTGCTCCTTTCACCTCTCCCACCCAGACAAGCCTTCTTGCCTGGAGGGCTCTCCATGAGGGGTGTCACATAACTCTTTTTGTGTGCATCCCAATTGGAGGAACTGAATGCTTTCCCAAATCACATTTCTTTCTTTGTTTACATACACATGCTTCTCAATGTGCATCTGTCCATCTTTCTTCTGCGTATTGTGATCTGTGTGACATTATTCAGATTTTGTCTCCTGATTCCTCTTCCCTTCTGAGTCTCTTCTTGAGCTTGGGTGTCATCTTCTGATTGTTGTCTTATTTAGTTTATGGCTTGGCTTTGAACTCCAGGCTATGCTTGTATTCAGCCTGCCCTATTCCATTCTTGTATACCCATTATAGTGAACTCAGCCTGCCCAGACCTTCTGTATTTCATCTTATCTCTTTGGTACCATGACTTAGATATCTCCTTTTGGCCACTGGTGGATGTACAACCCTTGGTGCTCAATCCCTTGGCATGAGCAGTTGTCCCTACATGGCATAGGTCCTTCAGTTAAATTTCCTCTCTCCATGATCTGAGGGTCTACTAATAATTCCAGCCTTCCTGGAAGGTGAATCCAGCCTCCATAATCCTAAAACTTTTCTTGGATTCAATGGATTAAATCCAAAGTTAAATCACTTTTGAGTTACCCCATGGTGCAGTTGGGTTTACCCAGAATTGTTCCAGTTATTTTTATAAATCAGCTTCAGTTGAGATTCATTAAATGATCCTGCTCTAAAACAGGCAATGGGTATCCAATTGAAATATCGCCCTCTATTTGGAGACCATAAAAAGGGCGACATCAGAATGTTGCCTGCATCAAAAGGGTGAGATACTGATGTCGCCGTTTTGTTGGTCACCATGTAGGCAATCTGAGCACTGACATGTAGAGAAAAAGAAAATATAGAGAAGATGCATTAACATTAACGAACATTCACACATGTAATGGTACAGCTACTTAGTGGAGGTGCTAGGAGCTCATTGTACTAGAGAGTAACCCCATTGCAGATGTCCATGATGTATTTATCTCAGTGGCTGAACACACAGAAGGAAAGAGGAAAGTAGTGGCAGAGTGGCTCCAGCTGAGGTTACTCACTGGTGCACTGAGCTCCTACCACCTCCACTAGGTAGCTGTACAATTATATGTGTTAATATGTGTTCATGTTAACGCATCTACATTTTCTCTTCCTCTACATGGCAATGCTCAGATCGCTTACATGCCGACCCTTAAGCAGTTGACATCCTGATGTCACCTTTTTTATGGTCACCAAATAGAGAGCGACATTTGGATAGTAAACCCGGGCACAGGAACCAATTTTTGTGTGCTGTGCCTGCCTAACACCTATGAACTACTCTGTTTACATTGAAATTGTCCTCTTTATGTCACTTGCACCAAGAAAAGGGCAGAATGACAGAGTATTAGCATTTTAGAGCATGATGTTTCCTCTGCAACTTAAACCACCATTTATGCGAAAACAGAGGAAATAATTGAAAAATCAATCCATTTTACTCTGCATTGGGAAAGCTTTCTAGGCTTGCTTGAATTAAAGTCTTAACCCTTTAAGTGCCAGAGGGGTGCGCAATGCATTGCAGAGGAATGCGTTGAGTAACCCTCTGGAACTTGAAGGGTTAACACTGGCAGAATTTTGTACACTGTAATGTATTTAAGTGGTAGTTCATAAGCACAGGATCAGACATATGATCTTTAAATGGGAATTACACTCTATTAATAAGTGGCTATTTTTGATTAACACATTGAATTACCTACGTAGATGACCGTCATACAGCAGTCAGGTACATCTATCTATATATTTCTTTGCAGTTTCCTGGATATATTTATCTCTATTGATGTCTACATCTACGTCACACATCCTCACAGCAAACAATGTTCTTCAGTAGACATGAATGATTTGTAAGGGACACAAGCTATTATCAGATTATATAATGAAACAACTAACAAAAGACTAAAAAATGCAAATACAAACAGTAAATCGAAATAAATCATTTTTGTATGAAGAACATCTAGGTAAGAATACCTCCCAACATTTTAAATGGCCAAAAGGGACACTTTTGTTTTAGGGAGGTGGCTGGGGCATTATTGAGAATTCTTAGATTATTTCATGACTTATCAACAAATCTTTGTGTAACTGAATTCATTAGAGCAAGATCAAAGTATTTCATTTACACAGACAAATTTATAAACACAGATACTGATGTTTATATAAACATTAAAGTGCTAGTAATGTTTCACAAAAACAGCAGCTCCAATTAATCTTCATAGTATTTGAGCCATAGAGAGTGTTATTTCAATACTGTCAGAGTTGTAATTCAAGAGTAATTGAATGATAAAGTTTCCCCCTCCCACCCCTTTTACCTAGTGTAAGCCACCTCCCCTCAGATGTGGAATCTGGTCTCTTGACCGGATAGGCTGCAACAAGGGACAATCTTCTTACTGTGATCATAAGGAAACCCCTGCCCCCTTTGACAGGTTTTTCAGGTTTTTTCCTACACTAATTGAAGATTGTCCCTCTCTGTGATCCATCCGGACAGTCTTGCTGTTCCGAGGTGAGAAGTGTTACATCAGTAAAAGGGGCGGGAGGGGGAAACTTTATCATTCAATTGCTTTTGAACTACAACTCTGACAGTTTTGAAATAACACTCTCCATGGCCCACATACTATGAAGATTAATTGAAGCTGCTTTTATTGTGAAACATTACTATCCCTTTAATGTGAGTTTTATTGTTGAGGAGCAATGTTATACAATTGAATACACACCACACAGTCTGATCTCCTAAAAGAGGGACTCCAGTTTGGGAAAGAGGGACAGAGGGATTTGGCTCTGAAAGAGGGAGTGACCCTCCTAAAGA